>JALPQI010005683.1:0-59782 GCA_025490895.1 Thaumatotibia leucotreta
TTATGTAAGCACGGTAAGAGAGCGCAGGATCAGTGCAGATTTTTCCAGATTTTCATTTATTTCTAATCGCGTGTGACCAAACTACAATAAAGGTCGTGCACTACACACTACAAATAAAAAACAAACAGTAAAAACTCGGATCACGAATATTTTCCGCTACTAGCCGCCGCTTCGTGCGTGCTTCCGCGCACTTTTCAATGCTCAAACGAGTTTCATAACATTTGTTTATCAGCAGCATAGATTGCAGAGATAGTCAAAACTAGATCAGGAAGGCTACCAAGATCTACCAATGCGATTACGTTTAGGACCTTATCTCAATATATGAGTCGTTTAACTTCAAACCCCGGGTAAATCCACTCTGTCAATAGTGTTGAAGTTTAAAGAAAAACTCAGCAATTGCAATTAAATATGCACTCTATTGATAGAGTGGATTTACGCGGGTTTGAAGTTAAGCGATTCATATGTGAGTTCCATAGATTAACTGTCAAAAACCGACAAGCCAAACCTAAAATGAATCGCATTTAAGACGTCATGATAGCACCCCTGCTTTTTCAAACTTTTTTGAGCCTTTTAGAAATTTCTACAGTTGCAATCATGGCCAGTGTTATTTTAAATAGTCCCCAAAACTTTTTTTTTAATTTGTCTCGAGATTTACTCCATTCTGTTATCATTTTTTTACACATACAAATACATATTGTATGCCGGTAACGGAATTAAAGTATCGAAAATAGTATGGAAATTTTGTGTTTTTTTTTCTACTTCCCTATAGCGGATATAAGATAACTATAATTGTGTATTAACGTAACAGATATATAAGTACTCGAATAATATTTAATCCCGAAAATCACCCATTAAACGGGTTAATAGGGACGGAAACATTCCCTCAGATAAAGTTACAGGAAAATCAGGCGAATAGCTAAATAACTTCCTTTAATTTGTTTCGTTTCGAAAATATGCAAAATATCGTTATTCAAATAATAGATTTTACATGTTAGTAATTTATTGTTACTAATTGGCACTTGTATCGATAGGTGGAAACATGAGTAGTTATTTTTTGTCAATCACGTGTACATTCGCAATTTATTTTGGATGCAAATATAAATGCGTTTAGTGATTTGTACATATACGATATACTGAGTATAATATAATTATAATTATAGATCTATACTCTTACATAATACCAAACTTCTTACATTCGTAAAAAGTGGTTCGTTTTGCAAATGATACAACAGGAATTTTCAAACACTTTCAACGCAGTTTTGTTTATTTTTATAAATAAAGGAGTGACACCTTTAAGTAAAATGAGAAAACTTAAGGATTTAAAGTAGTTTACCTCCAGGGCCCGACTTATCTTTCCACACTGTATACGGTATTAGTTGAATAAAATAATTTGATTTGTTCCAAAAAACTTATGGTATCTTATAATGGTAACTAGAGATCTAAAATCAGCCCTTAGAGGTAGTACCACATAACTAAATTAATAGGTATAAAGGATAACGCCTGCCCCGACTGAGCCGACCCTAACATCAAAGTAAAAAATATTGCACGTCTGCAAACTTATTAATTAGTTTCCCAAACTTTAAGCCGACTGTACCTACTCGTAGATTAGTTGTACCGTAGACGGTTACCTAACCTTGCTAAAACATACAGGTTGTAAAAGAAATAGCGAGTCCTATTAGAATTTCCAAGACATCAACGGTGTGGGTGCCCCATAACTCAAAGCGAGGACCCGGCAGACCCCGCAGGCGATGGCGGGATAACTTGGACTCCTTTTTAAGTGACTGGCCAGATAGAGCACAGAACCGGGATGAATGGAAGAAGAGGGGGGAGGCCTTTGCCCAGCAGTGGGACAGAAGGGGCTTATAATAATAAATAATAATAATTAGGAGGGCCTCTACGTGTTGGATCTGTATCCCCGCGCAAGCCTGTCAAAAAACCGGGATTTGTAAGCCCGTGATCCTCAAGGAGATACAAATTAGAATTTATACGTCAGCCTCCGTAGCCTAGTCGGTAGTGACCCTGCCTACGAAGCTGGAGGTTCCGGGTTCGAATCCCGACGAGGGCATTATTTATGTATTTATTTATCACAAATATTTGTTCCTTGGTCATGGCTCTCTATGTCTTTAAGTATTTATTTGTATCTATCTATTACATATATCGTCGCCTGGTACCCACATCACAAGCCTTAATTGAGCTTACCGAGGGACTAGGTTCATTTGAGTAAAATTGTCCCATATCTAATATTTATTTCTTCATTAACTTCGATTTGTCATCAGATTTTGAATAAATATACTTTCAGTGTTAATATATTAGAATATGTCACAAAACCCACTAATTTAAAATTGAACGCTAAAAATAATGTTCTTGATAATGAAAGCAGACGATATATTTATTTAAAACCTATTAAAATATCGTTCTTAAAATAATCTATCGATAATTTTAAGCTTACGAAAACTACAAAAGGTCGAAGACTTTCAATATACAACTTAATTATTTTACAAATATCAGTCTCATGTGCTTCAGACTGTATAATCAAATTTTCATCTTGTAAAAACTTTTCAGCCGTCCGTGAATAACTTATAGGCGACCACGCCTCACTTGTTATGTTTAAAACTTTTTTATTTTCTCCTCCATTAAAAGGCGAGGGCGTCTGACGATTTAGCGAAGGCGATGAATAATTAGGGAGTATTTCTTGCCTGTCACGTTGTTAATGAATATCAGAGCAGTCTCTTCGAAAGCCGGAAAAAACTGGAAGAAATCCGGTAGCGAAGCCTGGAATCCGTTAATTGCGGGAGCAAGATAAATAGGTCGTGAAAACACATTTGTACATCCACAGATTAGAAATTAAACTGGAAGCTGCGATCATACTTGATTGTACTTTCACGGTTGGAAAACTTATGCAGATAACTTGGCACCGTTGGAGAGACTGTAGTACTGCCCAGGTTTCGAACGAATCGAAGGCTTTCTCGTAGTCCACAAACGCTAAACAGAGGGGCAGGTTATATTCTTCGGTCTTCTGTATAACCTGGCGAGATTCATAAGTAATATCGTCAGAAATATTAAAAAAATTAAGTGAGCTATTGTCAAAAAGTTTGTACATTTGGATTTGTGCCGTGTGGTGACGGCAGTAAGAATACATTTGTCACCACCCCAACTCCTCCTGCGGGTGGAATCGACTAAGGGATTGAAGTGTAACTGACCACTATTTGATAAAAGATTGATGATGGGCAGCAGCGTCATCATAGTGGACACATTAAAGCGATCGCCAATGCGCTAGCCCAGCGTGGCGATTATGGGCATTTACCTCCTAATGCGTCTATACGCATAGTTAATAGGAGAGGCCTACGTCCAGCAGGGGACTTACAGGCTGATGATGATGTTACGAGATTCCTATACATTTTGATAACGATAACAGCTCAAACAATAACTTTGGGACATTTTGGGAAATTTCGGGAAAGTGGTGGATCTTGCCCTGCATCATTTTGTCAGCCTCTGTAGCCTGGTTGGTAGTGACCCTTCCTACGAAGCTGGAGGTTCCGGGTTCGAATCCCGGCGAGGGCATTCTTTGTGTAATTATTTATAACAAATGTTTGTTACTTGGTCGTGGCTGTCTATGTATTTAAGTATCTATATGTATTTATCTATTATATATATCGTCGCCTGGTACCCACATCAAGCCTTAATAGAGCTTACCGTGGGACTAGGTCGATTTGTGTAAGATGACCCAAGATATTTATTTATTTATTTATCATTGACTCTACAAGCCAACCAAAATGTTACCAATATCGAAGATATGATTCAAATGGCAGATGGCAGTTTTGGCAGAATCAATTTAAATATCATACTAGTAAAATTAATTATTGTTTAAATTTCCGTTCATTCAAGTGTCACTCAATCATTTCATAAATTAAAATAATTAATTATTTTATTAAATGAATGGTCAGTAACACTACAATCCCTTATTTGACCCTTATGACACCCTCGGGAAGAGTTAGAGAGGGGCAAATGTATTAATTATTTCTGCCGTCACCACGCGGCCTAATACAAATTCACTATCGGACAACTATCTCTGCCACTCCAATTACACCTTAACTGGAGCAACAGAGATGGTTACTCTACCTTGTTCTATGACATCAACCAATTTCATTTACCAGGAGTTAGTTATTGGGCAATTCTTTTCGACCGCGGCCGGATGAGTTATAGAAGTCGTTTTTGTGCGTGAATTCGTTCTAAATAGGCTTTTTACGCCCTATTTGCTGCTTCGGAGAGGTTTCGCAGAATACACACGCAATTTGAAGGGCGTAAAAAGTATAACTGCATATACAATGTGTCTTTACTCTCTGGTCATGCTTGGACGTATTGAACCTATACAAAACCTCTGTAACTAGACTATGACGTTAAACCGTAATTTGTTTTTGTTTTATGTATTTTGTATAAAAACATCACCGAATTCATGGACTAAACTGATGAAAAATGTTTTAAGCATGCCACTGTAATTGACGGGTGTGCATGTGACATTGACTTAGTAATGAAGAATTAATTATGCTTTCCAATAAAAATGTTTTTATCTATTCAAATAATTTAGCATACCTGAAGATCGTGAGATTAAGATGCTTTTACGAAAGTAAAAAACATAATGTATTATGGAAATGACATTTCTTTCTGACACTGTGGTTAAATACTATTATTTGTAACGTTGTTTTTTTCGGTAGCTAAGCTATAAGTTGACGATCATTACGAGATAGGTAAGTAACATTATATTGTTGTTATTTTCAGAATTTATAACGAAAATACATTAAATATTTAATTTCGTTATTTCATGACATTGAACACATTAATTTTTAACGATGATAACATAAATTATTAGTTAATTTAATATCACAATTAAACATAAGCTCTCCTGAGAAGAAACACTACCCGGGATCACAATCATTGTCCAGAGGGAAGAGACACGTTGTTTAATAGACAGCTTTAAATAGGTACCAACTTCAGACAAGGCATTTTTCGTGATAAGTGTTTTGGAATGAAGCTAAGCTAGCACGCTATGCTCTGAGCTATGTTTTAGGTTCGGAGCTATGTAAATGTTTAATTTAAGCAGTCGAATTGTTTTTTAAATAGCGCTCGCCGTTTCGATTTGCATGCAACTTTTCAGTTATGTGTAAATCGCTGTATTTTAATAGTACATTGTATATTAAGGGTGGTAAGCAAGAAATTAAAGAAAGAAGTGAACGAGTGTGAGAGTAACTCACATGTAGTTAGTAGTTTACTTTACACGAGTTCATAATTCTTGTACCGCCCGTGGCTCACACAATGTTTGGTGTGGAACACTTGTGAGGTAAAAATAGTATTTTATACAATCCTTGTTTAAGAGAGGTCAAAAAAGGTGAGTGCCGTGGGTAACAATTTGAGGCGAAGCCGAAAAATTAAAGACGCCACGAGCATTTTTTGACTCAGTTGAACAATGTTGCATACAATACTTTTTCTACGACCACACACTTATTTTCAAATAAAATTGTAAATTTGAGAAATATTCTAAGTCAAACACAATCTAATTAATCATCAAATTCGCGCGGGAGACGTCAAAATTAAAAAAGAAAGCTCCTCTATGGTTTACTGTTCATCAGAAATGACATTTAAAATTAGGTTGGCAGCCCTGTATTTCATTAAGTCTTGTATACACGAGGTGTCTTAAAATGCAAAAAACGCACTGCGTGTATAGGGAATAGACAATATAGACTTATCTTGACATCTGTAAGGTTCGGCATAAAGGTGTGTTCACGACCATGTAAATGACAAATAAAAGTACGGGGAGTAGAAAAAAGTAAATAAAACAATATATTTTCACAAAACTACTCTAAAATGGTCTAAATCATTTCTCAAAATCAGAGATGACTTAAATTTATGATTTTTCTAACAGAAATCCCGGCGCGTAATGTTGTATGAAAAATCCTTGATTGCCCAAGGCCGTAGTGTCGCATCTAAGGCGCGCATCGCCGCACTTACCCAACAGGTGTGATGAAAAAACATTATGCTATACATCTATAACAAAATCTAAGACCTATTTTAACATGGTTCTACTCGTAAAGTCGCCTAAGGATCCAATTGGTCGGATGTACTTTGTTCTCGATTTGCATCTGCGGTTCAGTGGACAAATATTGCTTTGTTTGTACGGAGAATACGAGATGGGATGCGTACAATGCGTAGAATGTTTACTGGCGCGTACATCTCATACAGAATAGATGTGGCAATGTATAACAATGTTTGCATTATCTCATTCAACGTAGGCTGAAGTAAATAATTATGGTAAACTCTATCTTGGAATTGATATATCAGCTGTATTTATGTAACTAGATATTAATGAACGTATTGTGAAAACACAAATCAAATTATTTATTAATATTTTATATATTTTGATTGGTTCTTTTATTTTTTACCCAGTAGTCACACTACTTAATACTACATAAATTACAAATATTGGATGTCATATACCAAAGAAAAACCGACCAAGATCATCAATGTCCGAGGTGGGGATCGAACCCACGTGCTCAGCTTTCGCGGCTGATGCCTGCACCCCTCGGCCACTCGGTCTTCGGTTATGATTTATAATAGATATTGATGCTTAAATTACGGTAACCTATATATGCCGTATGGTGATGTTTGTAAAAAAACATTTGTCATTAATTCTTCTTGTGGGTGTCGTAAGAGTCGACTAAGAGATTGAAGTGTGACTGACCATTCGTTTATAGAAGATTGATGATGGGCAGTAACGTCATCATACTGGATACACTACTGCAATCGCAAACCCGCTTGCCCAGAGTGGCGATTATGGCCACTTACGTCCACACGTAATATACGAGGACATTTTCACTTTTAGGGACACCTGATTAGCGTGAAATTAGAAAAGCTATTGCAGTCAGCCTTGTAACGACAATTACGTACAATACCTTTAGGAATTTAAACTTGATTGGCGTTTTTATATTATAATACGGCTTATAGTTTGTAAAATGAACACCAAAACCGAGTTACTATCGAAATTTGGTGCTTAATTGTCGTTACAAAATTGAAGCTGACTTTTTTAACTTCACGCTATTTGGGTGACCCAAAAAGTGAAAATGCCCACGAATAGGTTATAGGAGAGACCTGTGGACTTAAATAGACTGATACTATGCCAGTATTACTATTGTACTTTTTTTGCAATCGACGCATAAAAGATACTACCATGTGATTCAGTTTAGTTTCGCCCAGTCAGTTTTCGACAGTTATTCTATGAAACTGACACATTGCGATGCAGAATAGGTCTAATACCTACTGAATCGCAGTAGTACAGCCTGGCAAAAAAGAGTATAAATTAAAAAGTAGCAACATCGTAGTGTCGTCCCTTTCAAATCAATATGCGTGAGAAAATGGGACGACACTACAATGTTGCCACTTACATACACACATGTTGCCACTTGCTTACATTTATACTCTTTTTTGCCATGGTAGCCCTCCTGATGATGTATTTCTAGCCGGAATTTCCCAACAATTTTTATTCACCTGAAATTATAACAAAACACTATCATCACGCCTCACCTCACAAGAAAAGAACGGCGAACCCTATATGAACCCAACGGACCAAACCCGGTCGATAGTACCAGTTTCCGTAAGATCCCTTTACGCATTCATGTACAGTTCGATAACAAAAGGTCCCATTGAGTCGTCAATGTACAATGGTCTGCAAACACGAACTGGGAAAGAAATGAGTAATCTATGTCCATTGCTGCGTAGATACCGATGGGTTGTGTAAACTGTTCGGCCGCGCGGCAGTGGATCGCTTATTTAAGTTTAGATTCGGGGTTTAGAAATGTTTTTATGTAGTTTTGGTTGGAATTATAGTCTTGAGGCTATTTGTAAAGTGAAGAACTTGGATTCAGTGAATAAACTTAAGTCAAATATTTACAGTATATTTTGAAGCAGTACAGAAATTAAAGGTTTTTAAAAGTTTGTTTCGGAGTGATTAGGGTGCTCAGATATATCTCAGCAGGTATCTACTCGTATTGACACGGCATTAAGGTGCATTTAGACCAAACGAGTATTAGCTCATTCTATCCCCCACTCTACGAAATTCGTTCGTTACACAAAACGTGATTTGTCGAGATTCGTTGATTTCATAATTGTGTAGCTATGCTTATAAATAACATAAATATCTATTATTTACTATTATATTACACAAGCAAAACTACACCAGGGTTATTTTATGAAACGAACCAGAGGCGAGTATGAGATAATACACATAACGGAAATGAAAACCATAAATCTTGTCTATACAGTCACTACGAGGTTGAAAATTATGAATCATTGTGTGTACACTCGACCAATTGGAACCCTAGGCGACTCTAGAACCATGTCAAAATGAAAAGCCGTTTGAAATGTCTTACAATCTGATTGATAACGTTACTTTGACATGGTTCCTGAGTGGCCTAGGGTTCCATTTGGTTGACTGTACATTGGGTACACTAACTGTATTTCCTATCGTACTAAATAAATAAATATCTAGTAACAACTTAAACAAATCAATTTAGTCCCACGGTTAGCTCAATTAAGCCTTGTGATGTAGGTATCAGACGACGAAATGTATAATAGGAACAAATATTTGTGATGAATACATACACAAATAACGCCCTCGCCGGGATTCGAACCCGGAACCTCCAGCTTCGTAGGCAGGGTCACTACCAACTAGGCTACGGAGGCTGACGAAGTAGTAGTACTTGGAAACGTTATCCGTTTCCCATCGTATCTATAAGCTTGTTTGTCACCTGCATGATACGAACTAGGTTGAAACCTGTAACATCCTACATGGGCTATAAGCTTCATTACTGAAAATGTGAAAACTATGAAGCTCCAATAAAGCTGTGTAATAGGGAAATCTAAAGTTTAGGGAAAAGTATAAAATAAACAAGGTATAGAGAGGAAAAAGAAAATATTTATTAAATTAAATTTCTTATTAGTTTTACAATTAAATCTAAGGACTCTACAAGCTCTGTATCTCATTTGGTCTGGTTAGGACTTCATGAGATACACCGTCATGATTGCTAGGGCCAAATACCTAAGTCAGGAAAACATGACGGTACAAAAACCTGACGCCAAAGGTTAACCTGCACACACACGAAAAAATAAAAATTAATATAATAAAATATTGATAATAGCATGATCATCTAGTGGTAAATTGGACAACATTATGATAAGTAATAACCCAAATCCTCTGAGGTATGAGAAATGTTACAAAGTCCATGTCCGAAATATATTCCAACAACCACAATATTATCCAAGCCATTTGAATATTCTACACAATCTTAATACTAAGCCGTTATTATAAACACTTACATATTAAGGGCAATGTCTGAACGATAGCCTCAGCGTGGACAGATTCTATATAAACCATATCGGGTATTTAGAGCTGCAAACCGATGCAAAACCCTCAGGTATGTCAGTACACTAAGAATATCCAAACGCTAGGAATAGATCCGAAGATACAAATTCCGAGACTAAGAATAAGAATGTGACAATATCCCTCTCAAGATGTTCATATGTATGTATATAATATATTTGTAGGTAGTATGTTTTACAATTATAATTAACGTGATATCACATTTGAATATGTATACTACTAAACCGCTTAAAACTAACTTATTAAATAGATGACGATTATGTTTTATACAGTGTTAATAAACCCATACATATTAAGGGCAATGTCTGGACGAGAGCCTCAGCGTGGACCGATTCTATATAAACCATATTGGGTATTTAGAGCTGCAAGCCGATGCAAAACCCTCAGGTATGTCAGTATACCAAGAATATCCAAACGCTAGGAATAGATCCGAAGATACAAATTCCGAGACTAAGAATAAGAATGTGACAATATCCCTCTCAAGATGTTCATATGTATATATATAATATATTTGTAGGTAGTATGTTTTACAATTATAATTAACGTGATATAATATTCTACTATGTATGTCGTATGACTTAAAGATTCCCATAATGTTATGAGACAAGCTGTCTTATTCAGAATCCGCATTACCTATAACAGAACCCCATTCGACCACAGTACTGTGAATTGCACATCAATGCACAGTATTATTCAAGCTCCATGGTAGCAAGCCCAGCCCGAAGGCATGAGACAACTTAGTCAATAGTCTGTAATATTGTTAAGCTTCGCACTTGCAATCTCGCCCATATAGTATAAAAATTTGGTTGTAAATATATAATTGGGGTCTTTAACTACAAATGTTAGCAAACAAAGGTACAGATTTCTGATCGGATGCTAATTAGATGTCTTGTCCGAATAGATCCGGGCAAGCATTCTACTTCGCGGTGTAGAATGTGCGAATCACCCTTTTCAAGGATCTCGCACAAACCTCGAATAAAGACCGCAGTCCTACCATGAAACTCGTAGTCTCCTATCAAATTAGATGACATGTAAGAATACCCCCATAAACCGGGCATAATCACACCTTCAACAATCATCAGTAGCCTGAATCACATTATCAAAGGAATGTAATGCCCGACCCCATCGACGACTTTCTATTCAGGAACCGTATTACGCAAGAAAGGACCAAGTATGACCATACTACTGAGAATTGCACATCAATGCTCAGTATTATTCAAGCTCCATGGTAGCAAGCCCAGCCCGAAGGCATGAGACAACCTAGTCAATAGTCTGTAAGATCGTTAAGCTTCACACTTTATAGTCTCGCCCATATGGTATAAAAGTTTGGTTATAAATATATAATTGGGGTCTTTAACTACAAATGTTAGCAAACAAAGATACAGATTTCTGATCGGATGCTAATTAGATGTCTTGTCCGAATAGATCCGGGCAAGCATTCTACTTCGCGAGTTAAAGTTGTGCGAATCACCCTTTTCAAGGATCTCGCGCGAACCTCAAATAAAGACCGCAGTTCTACCATGAAACTCGTGGTCGCCTAACAAACTAGATGACTCATAAGAACACACTATAAACCGCCACGACCATACCTTCAACAATCAACAGTAACTGTACTGCATCACATTATCAAAGGAATGTATTGCGGATCCTATTAACTACAACGTTAGTGTTAAATGCGGTCAATTCCAATGCAGAATAATCAATTTAACATTTTAATAATTTCTGTGAATTTATGTGTACCGTTATCTGATGTAGATAGCTTTAATTGACAGTAGGGTAATATAGACTTAAACGTTTCAGAATAAGTTTCTTGAACCACAATCAATTTGTTGCCAATATTAAATCTGGATCACTTCATAAGAGTCTCAACTTCATAACGCACACGTTACGTTATACCGTTTGTAATCATCGTAATGAATCACGCATTCATAGTTTCTAATATACTATTGATGGACCAACGATTTATAATTAATTACTTGAATTACTGCGCGATTCATTAACAAAGAGTCGCATCCAAATAAGTCAAGTAATTGGAGGAACTGCTCACAGCCATTATTTATCACATTGAGCATAAAGATATTGAATAGCAGTGCATTGCCAATCAAGACGATGTAACCAGCAATAATTATGTATTATATTAGAATATCGTAGTTATGTCGTAGGTAGATGTTAAATCTAAAATACCCTTAATTCTAAATGAAACCGATATGCGCTTAAACGGACGATTATAATGTAGGTATAACTGTGGCGATGCAACACGTAGGGCTCACGTGAGCAGTAGCGCAAAGATGCAGTAGCTGTATATGGCGCCGTAATGTATAGAGTAGCTGAGCAGTGTCGACCCAACACGAAGCGCGTGTGTAGCGGTGTCGTGATGCCGTCTGTACATGGCGCCCTCTCTCTCGTACGCACGAAACACCGGAAAGTAGAAAATATCATGTTTATAACAGGTATTAATAAGAAGTTAATAATTTTGACCACGGATTATAATTGAACGGAATAATAGGAAAATACTCAAAGAGCAATTCAAATACCAAAATCAAATCAAGCAATTATTGCCCATTAATGTTCTGTTTAATCGATGAATAATAAATTATAACTCTAAATAAAGAATCAATTAGACCATTAAATAGTGGGATTCAATTAAACCAGATCCTAGCTCGCTCTCTACAACATTAATAAAATATATTTAAATTTAGAAATAATTTTCAATGTGGCACAGAATTAATTAATTTGAAGGGTAGATAATCCTATCTATTAAATAAACCAGAAGCAACACACCAGTTCAGCGGAGTCATCACAGATTATGATTGCACGAAAGAATAGAAAAATACTAAAAGAGTAATTCAAATACCAAGACTAATCAAGCAATTATTGTTCATGAAATTTTCTGTTTGATCGATGAATAATAATTTATAAATCTAAATAAAAAATCAATTAACTCATTAAATAGTGGGATTCAATTAAACCAGATCCTAGCCCGCTCTCCACAGCATTAATATAATATATTAAGTTTAGAAATATTTTTCAATATGGCACACAATTAAGTTGAAGGGTAGATAATTCTATCTATTAAATAAACCAGAAGCAACACACCAATTCGACGGAGTCATCACAGATTATGATTGAACGGAATAATAGAAAAATACTAAAGGAGTGATTGAAATACCAAAACTAATCAAGCAATTATTCTCCATGAAATGTTCTGTTTAATCGATGAATAATAAATCATAACTCTAAATAAAAATCAATTAACTCATTAAATTGTGGGATTCAATTAACCAGATCCTAGCCCGCTCTACACAACATTAATATAATATATTTAAGTTTAGAAATATTTTTCAATATGGCACACAATTAATTAATTTGAAGGGTAGATAATCCTAACTATCAAATAAACCAGAAGCAACACACCAGTTCAACGGAGTCCAGTCAAGACAAAATGGCAGACGCCTTTGAGCATCACTTGCGACCGATGGAGTATTTGATGCTGATGTAATTGCAGATATCTCCACACCCTTGATCCCGTGGATGATATAATTATGCCTCTCGCCGATGGACATGGACCGGAAATGAGAAATATTTTATTTAATTACCTACCAACATTTGTACACTATAATATAATGGGGCTGTCATTTAATACGGAAAATAATTATCTTAACACCTTCTCTGCGGCAATTAGCTAGGCTCATACGTAACTAACCATACTTTGTAAGGGGTCGACAGACCCCCAACCGCAGTGAACGCGTTAGATATAACAGTCTACTAAAATAATGCCATAACTCAAGGATAATGTTAATGTTTATGGTGTTATAACTAAGTAGAGTGAACTGAATTCAAACAAAAATTAAATAGTTTTATTTAATTTTAGTTTGAAACTAATAAACTATAATAAGCTTTATCTAATAAACAATTATTAACGAATCCAAGTATTTGTAAAACGCAGTTATAAAACAGTTTATTAAATTATTAACTTGGTAAGTATCATATTTTCACACCTCCGCTGCAGCAATTAGCTTAAATCGTAATTAACCATATTTTGTAGGAGGTCGAAGACCCCCTACCGCATTGAACGTGTTAACACGTGGCGTATCTATACAACCTACATGAATCATAATGCTGCGCGTTCCACTGGTTTACTACTGTCGACTAAAGAATACGGCAACCGAATAATTAATACAGAAATATTTAGATAGCCATGTTACATTATTAAAATGTTACTCGATTATGTTCGTATTGTTGTTACGATGAACATTATAAAAGCAAATTAGTTAAATCAACCGTACACACAACGACCACAAGCAATGATTTATTATTATGTTCCTGTTATAGATTGCAATTTAAGATTCAACTTGCATGAAAACCATCCAGACACGGGCCCTGTATCCAGATACCCTCGCACAAGCTGGACCCCAACTACAAGCTAAAACTAATTCAATCCGTATTAATTGAATATTAGATAACTTACGTTCGCCCTTGTGTCGGTTTGCCGTAAACTTATAGTCATTACTAATCGACCAGTACGATTCGTTACCACTTAGTAATTCTATAAAGCATTGTCGAAAGTATATCGGAATAATAACTATTCAATATTTAAACTATGAATAAACACGATTTAAAACACAATTGAACACACATAATATAAACTAGATATTCGGGCACGTTCATCTCCAAAGAACAACGTATCCATTTCATTTTCAACCGAATCTGAATCTACCCACTTTCTAACATATCGCTGGAATCCCGTATGATTCGATGCACCTATTATTCTACAAATCACAAAGCAATTCCTATAAATATAAAGAATGCCAGAGGCGACGTACCATATCCATGTGGTGCCTCCTTTGTGCGCCCAAATGCCGGGTGGTACCGCATTTCTATCTTCGAATCACGCCCAGGAATGGTGTTACTCGCCCTATGCCTCCGCTGCCGTAAAGCCTGCCTGCTATATCTGTGAACAATTCTAAACACAATATGCCTTACGAACTAAACTCACTGACTTCCTTACGACTCGACGCTCTGCCGACGAAAAAGCCTCGAATCCCTCTTACACTCCCTTAAGTCAGATTCTCTCAACTCTCAATCTCAATCCCTCAATTGTTCGTTCATTCGACGTCTTTGAATCACCTCATACTGAACATCTTTTACCATTGGCTAACAATAAACTAGCTCGAATCTGATTGGTTGAAATTCTACCCGCTCTGTTTAATGCCATAGTATCCTGAATGAAAACACTGACGTACAATTGTAGGTCACGTGGTACGCGGCGACGTCATGATATTTTAAATCGAACGCCTACAAAAAGAATGAAAGCAAGAATTATCTTCACTTGATGTCGATACGTTACAAACCCACTAGTAAATTCATCATTGAATTTGGATCTTTGACTAAGACAAATACACATTTAATCTAGAGTTTGACTTAGACAAACCTAGGAAACTAGATTTCGGGTTTGTCCGTCGACAACATAGAGGTTAAACAGAAACTTGCAAGGCTCCGTAGCTTAGTGACCCTGCCTGCTAGAGGCCCATCGTTCGAATCCCGGCGAGGGCATTTATTTGTATCTTTATCATAAGTATTTCCTTGGTCATGAATGTTTTTATGTACTTGAGTAAGTATGTTTATTTATCTATCTCTCTCAAACTAGCCTTATCCCATCATTTGGGATCGGCTCTCCTAGTCTTTCTTCGCCAGGACACTCTGTCCCGCGTTGTCTCAGATGTTACATTTGCATCTTTCATGTCCTTATTTATCGTAGCTATCCATGTTTGAAGGGGTCGACTTCTTCCTCTTTTTATGTTTATTTATCTATATATTATATATATCGCTGCGTACCCATAACATACTTAAGCCTTGATTGAGCGTACCATGGTACCAGGTCGATTTGTATAAAAATATCCCACGATATTTATTAATCATCCCACTCCGGTTTTGTATGGACACAATGCTGATACTAACTTCATGTGATACCTTCCCCTTAAAACATTATTTTACCTAAAAAAGAAAACATCACATTCCGCTCCGTAATTTTAAATATATAAGGTCCATTGTAAAAAAATGTACATAAGTTAAGTCCTTAATAAAAATGCTAAAAATGTTAATAGTTGACTGGTAGAGAATGCCTTTTAGCATTAAGTCTGCCATTTGTAAAATTTTCTATGTTTTGTGCAATAAAGTTTAAATAATTATTAACAAAAATCACGACCGCGATAAGTTGTAAAGTAAAGGGTACAGTCGAGTGCATTAATATACCTATAGAGACATTTGTAAGGGATCAGTATGGGGAAGTGTATATATATTAATGCCCTTGACTGTACGTTTGATTTTACTCGATACGGTATGCATTCTATCGCGCTCGCACATATTGGAGCGAGCGCGATGGCCTGCTTTACGTATCGAGTAAATCCTTACGTTACCAATACTTGCAAAGGTACGGCTATAGGAAACGATATTGTTTTATACTTCGTAGTATTTTTTTATATAATACGTATTAGCTATGTTTCTGTTTCTCCATAATAAACTCGCAACCCATGAACCACTCACAAATAAACAAATAAACGCAATCAGACCCCAGACAAATTAGACCTCTACAAGGACTCTTTCAAAAGATTAGACCCCCGTAATGAAGGGTTACGGGTGTTTCGTATCCTATTAGACGTCTAATGGCGCAGCGTTATTATTAGACAGACGTGTATAGACGTTGCATATTACGGGTTATGAATGAAACGGATTCGGGTCAAGATTTTAGGTCATTTCGGTCCCGTCGGTTGTAAGGGTGCGACTCCATTGACGCGAAGCGGAGCATAACTGTGCAAAATAGATGAATCACATTCTTCAAATTCGAATTAGAAACACTGTGATGCGATCTCATTGGCCGAGCTCCCACAGCTCCGCTCCGCTCCGCGACAGTAGAGCCACACCCTTAGAGTAGCTATATTTGCACTGGCAAGTTTAGTTATTAAGGATAGGTGCCTCAAATGTGTAACTTTTACTATTATTTCATATGTAATATTATTGTTGCATTAGTTTTTCTAGTATAACAAAGCGTCGATTACAAAAAAAAATAAACAGTGAAAAGCCTTAAATGAAAACAAAATTTAACGTCATTATTTTTGTGTTACGAAATTAAATTTCGCGTAACAACTTTTAGCAGTGAAAAAAGGTGAGAAATTCAAATTTTCTTTGAGATCAATAATGCGCGCCTATGTTTAAAATTTGACACCTTTTTCTACTGCCAAAGCTTGTTGGTCAGAGTTCACACTATAATTTGTATGACTATCTTTCGTAACACTATTGACGCGATCGTGATTTTCGTTTTGATTAAGGCCTTAACTATGTAAAAATATATTTTTTTAAATACTCCATTCCGTCAGTCCACAGTATTTTTCTATATACTCCAGTCTGTCAGTCCACGTATCAACAAAAAATAATTCAAATATAAACCATTGCTAGTTTATTAAATATTTAAAATATCGAATTATCGCATATATTGAATCAATCCGTGCAATTCAAATTAATCACAGAATTTGAAATCGAGTAAATTTTCAAGGACCTTCCTACACAAAACCGGGTTTCATTGAGTACAGCTCCGTTTTAACATGTAACACATTCGATCGATGTAGCTTTATTATCAATGTTCGAACTTAACTAAAGATAAACCTTAAAGCTTTGTAATAAGGTGTATAAATTGTCAGTTAACTGTGCGAGAGGAACTGAGATCAAAGACGCATAATCTGAGACACGTCGTTACGCGAACGTGGGTACTAGTCAATGGTCTTTTTGTCCTTTGAGCCGAATTAGTGAGTCAATACGTATGTATTATTTATACATCGCATGAATATACAACTACATGGAAGTGTTGTATGTTACAACTATCAAGATAGTTTATTTGTATACACTAGGGTGGGCTCCCGGTTCTGGCTTTCTATACAAGTACAGTGCCGGAACCGGTAATTACCGGTTCTTGCCATATAAATTCAGAACCGGAACCCTTCCCTAGTATACAACCACTGTTTTACAGGTTGCTGGTACATTACTAGAGCATTAAATGGCATCAATATAAACATGACAAATCACTTCTAATTTTTCATACATAACTAAAATAAGCGAATTGTATGATAAAAAGAAACAATAACTTTATTTTAGCTTTATTTTTTGAAATGTACAAAAGTTACATTTTTGAAAAAGGATCACTTATCCAACTGGGGCACGAATCCAGGTTTTACCCTATTCGTACCTTGAGTTAACTGAGCGATATTTTGATGAATTTTATTATTGATATTTCTCTCAAAATTCGAGATCGTTGTAGAAATATTGAATTATTCCCGGGACCGAATGGCAACCGTTGCCAAACTGCCCTGATGTATGTTACTGGCAGTCACCAGCAATAGTAGCTTACGCTATGAAGGTCCCAAAAATATGTTACAAGCACTTATGTCAGTAAAAATAAGATTGTGTCAGATATTTTTGTGGCGTTTATACCGCCCGATAATATTGCCGATGACTGTACTTTTAGTTTTTACTCTAAGGCAGTCACAACATAAATGAGCAAATACTCAGCAAATAGTCAACATAGGTTGTTTTTTTCAAATATTAGATTTTATTTTTTAAGATTTTATTAAATTATAGTACACTTTCTTATATGACTGTTTAAAAATAATGTAATAATATAAATCTTGAATATTTTCTTCTACTGGGTACGCAAAATATTAAAACATAATACTACAATTATTACGAATAAATATCTTTATCAACTCATGAAATAAGATTTAAAAAATCTTTCGAGTCTAAGAATATCTCAAACCAGAATCAACACTGATTTCGACAAGTAAATAAAATAATGACAAAGATAGGTACCTAATCGACAAAAACATATATTTTCTTCACGATTGAACGCATATAAATGCGACGACACATCTTACAATACAATACATTGCACACTTCAATAAAAAAGAAAACAAAATGAAACCAACATCTCTGAAGTATAGGTTACAACCTTACCTTATTTTCCCTCTACTCAACTTCATAAAAAAGGCATCTGATATGTGGCTTCCAAGTCCATTTCTAAGGTCAAAATAATCGCGGCCGTTCGCAATAACAATAACGACCCCCATTTAGCCCCTCTATTAGGGCCTCGAATTGTGAAGTAAATCATTAGGCTAGAAAAAATAGTTCAGTGAAACCTACACGAAATAGGATTCTGGTTCAGACGTGATCCGTATTAGCTAGGCCATAGGGGTCATTATTTTGAAGTGAACACGATATATGGAAAATTTCGAAATGGGGCAGAAAGGAACTGACGCGTTAGTGGTCACACAACTCAGTATGTTGTCGAAAAGTAGGTATATTTTTTAATCCGGACAATTCTGGTAACTCGACTATTACCTACTAAGTAGATACTTTTTAGGATTACGGAATCCTTCCGGTAAACAAGGAACCCTCATAGTTTCACCATGTCCGTCTGTCTGTCTGTCCACAGCATAGCTTAGTGTCAGTTAGTACGAGAAATCTGCAATTTGGTACAGGTATACATATTAATCACGTCGACATATTGGTAGAATAAAATATAGAAAACAAATTAATGACTAATGGAACCCTACATTGAGCATGGCCCGACATGCTCTTGGCCGGTTTCTTGTTAATTTTCGAATTTAATAGTAAGCGAAAGATGTGGCCATTAAAAGCTTGAAAGAACAGAGGTCCACCTTTCAAACATGTACCAATCAAATTCTTCTTTTCAAACTAAACCTCATTGAATAAACCTAGAAGTAACTAGAACCATCTGTTAAATATTAAAACTTTGGCAGTCATCTTGCAAATTGATAAAAAAGCCAAGTAGGATTACATTTCTGAAGTCATACGAGTTCAAACTTCGAAGTCAGGCTTTGAGACTCGATAAAACACTCTCTCGTTCGTGAAACTTCGTACAATGAATCGCAGGGAGCTAGATTGAATATATTTTTTCGAGTGAATTTTGTTGTCGCGTCTGGTTAGTTTGTATTTGAGATAGTTGAGGTTTTAGGTCGTTACAAGCAAATTTTGTTGCCAAAAACAGGGATCGCAGGAGTTATTAGGAGATAGCAAAGGATCTCAAAACGTCATCAAACCGTAGTGAGCGAATTCCTTGGCGTGATTCTAGTAGTCTGCCTGGGGTGTACCACAGAAGCGTTAGAGTATTAAATGTTGTGAGAGCAGATATAAGTGGAGAAGTGTGAACCATGGTAAGCTCAAGTAAGGCTTGTGATGTGGGTACTAAGCGACGATATATATAATAATACATACGAGCCCCGATGCAGTGGAGTTCGTCTAGTTCGAAACAATTTTTACAAATTTTTGAATATTTTAAAAATGATCACATTATGCTAATGATAAATTGTATGAACGTTAGTCATGGTTAATGTACTACATTTCAAGAGACACAACAATCTGAAGTACGCTTTTGTTGTTTAATAAATCGATTTTAACAAACCAGTGTCTAAATTATATTTTCGTTCACCACCGTAATTCCGCGCTTATAAGCTTGACACAAAATTCGCAGTGCATCAGGTGTACCATGTCGTCTTTAATATTAATGGCGTTCTTTACATTCATTGATTATTTACAAAATTAAAAATTGTGGAAAAAATTTAAAAAAATACCTCTCGTAAAATAGTTTTTTTTTTAATCTGATTTATTAAGTCCAAATATTTTATACTCAAAGAAACTACTTTAGTACTACTATTGAATAGTGATGGTTTTGTCTCTAAACCTTTTCCCCCGGATGAACGGGATAATCTCGAAAAACTGTCTAACTGGACGAGAACATATGTATCGGGGCTCGTATAGATACTTAAATACATAGACAGCCACGACCAAGGAACAAATATTTGTGATAAATAAATACACGAATAATTCCCTCGCCGTGTTCGAACCAGGAACCTCCAGCTTTGTAGGCAGAGTCACTACCAACTAGACTACGGAGGCTGACAATACGAGTAAAACCAAGCTAAATAAAATTTTGCTGGTGGTAGGACCTTGTGCAGGGTCCGCCCGGACAGCTACTGTCTTACCCGTTAATCTGCCACTAAATAGCAGTGTTCGCACTGCTGTGTTTCGGCTTGGGGGTAAGATAGCCGGTGTAATTACTGGCATATTTAGATAGAGGCAATCCATCCAAGTCCACAGGGTAGACAGCGTATAGGCGATTTTTTGATCACCATGATCACTTTAGAAAAAACCCGGTACCGATCCCTGGTCTACCTTCGTCACATAAAAAACAAATCTTTTATGTCGTCAACATAAAATTGAATAGCACAGATTTTCCTTAGTATTTCTTTCGTTTCGTCAAATCAGACTGTATCCAACCATTGGTTCGCTCAACTCATGTACAATAGACAGCACAAAGCCGCGACCACATGAGTATAAACAACCAATCGCGGCTCAGTTCACCCGCGCGTTAGCGGGCTTGTTAACTCGAGGTCAGAGTACTTGCTTTACACGTGAGTGTTTTTAGGGGTCGTGTTTACAAGTGCCGTAAACTTGTACAACATTGCCGTGCCTAACATTGCTTGGCATGAAAAACAGCAATGTAATAGATACTCGCGATAATTTCGCATAATTTTAACAAAATGTTCCTAATTACAGTGTGGTGACGGCAGTAATACATTTGTCATCCATCACCCTAACTCGTCCCGTGGGTGGTGTAAGAGTCAGGTAAGGGATTGAAGTTTAGGGGTCGTGTTTACAAGTACCGTAAACTTGTACAACACTGCCTACCGTGCCTTGCTAGTTATTGCTTGGCATGAAAAACAGCAATACTAGACACTCGCGATAATTCTTCAAAATTTTAATTATAACAGTGTTCCTGATTGCCGTGTGGTGACGGCAGCAATGCATTTGGTATCACTCCAACTCTTCCCGTGGGAGGCGCAAGAGTCGACTAAAGGATTGACCTGACCATTTACTTATCGAATATTGATGATGGGCAGCAGCATCATGAATCATAGTGGACTGCGGAGATCGCCAATCCGCTTACCCAGCGTGGCGTTTACCTCCTAATGTTTCCATACGCAAAGGCTGAGGACAGGCCGTTGTCCAGCAGTGGACTCATATACGCTGATAATGTATGTATCTATGTATGTTCGTGATTATATTTAAAAAAACTTTTCTGGATTTCGTCTAGTTTCAGAGTTCATACTAATTTAAACAAACATACCTACTTAGTTGTTAGCTCGAGAATAGAAAAAAAATGTTCCAGGTCAAAGCACATTTCATATTTTAATGGATTGCTGAACTAACGTAATCCATTAAAATGGCCTTATACCACTGAGGACACAACTGCAAAGCCTAAGATGGGAGAACGATTTTTCTCAAAAGTTCATTTTGAATATCTTTTTATTTCGTCTTAGTATAAGTTTTATGTTAGTTACTTAGTTGTATTTCAAGATGTGTTTGCTTTTTTGTATTTTTGACATTGTGTAGATTTAAGAATTATTTAATGTTTGTGTTTGCTTTTTTTGTATATTTGTCATTGTTTAGATTAAAGAATTATTTAAGGTTATATTATACTACGTGCTTATTCTCAAAAATATACCTAAATCTCGTGAATCTTCCTGTACTTTCATTCGAGTTTCAAACACGCTACATACCACACAGCAACCACGTCCATCGAAGCGCTGAGTGCAGGAAAGGCTTTAAAGTGGGCTAAGCCAATCCCAAATGATGTTCCGGGAGCGAGAATATTGCTACAGCCGGATTCCGAATTTAAAATATGTATTGATAAAAAATATTTTATAAAATAAATGCAATTTAAAAGGTTGGTGAAAAAGATAAATCGAGATGGAGCTTTTCTGATTGTGTTAATTGTATTGAATACAGAGCAGCGAAAAACATAGTTTTTTTTGCATTTGGTAACATGTACAGTCAAGGGCAAAAATATGTATCCTATTCTAAGCATGTTACGACGTTTTTTATTAAATAGAATTAAAGTACACCTGGGACATATTTTTGAGCATTTTCATAAACATCTTATTTTGCCTTTGACTGTACGGAGTAATTCTAAATCTATTTTTTTTCGAATTAATATACAAACGGTATAAAGGTATAAGGTAAATACATAATACGAGTATGTATGTATTTATATGTATATTATATGAAATGCAGCGAGCTATAATATCTTGAACATATACAGAGTGCTCGCGAGAAAACCGAAAGATTTTAACTATGCATTCTTGACATCAAAATAAACAAAAAATATTATGAGTCCTAATGTCAAATTCCACGAAAAAAAAAATTTTTTTTATACTTTTTAACATTTCTAATACTTTTTATCATAACAATTTGTTAAAATTATTTTTTTAAATGTTTTTTCTTAGGGACAGGTTTTTTTGTCAAGTCTATTCTTATTTTTTGATTGTCAGGCAAAATGTGTGGTAATATTAGAACACATTATGTTAGCATTGTAATCAAAAAGAAGTTTTATGACGAGTTATGTAAAAACTTTTTTCGAAAAAAGGTTAATTATCTCTGGAACCAAGCCGAATCCAGAAAAATTTATAGAACATTAAATACTCTAAATATGTACAGGAATTCAGCATTAAAATCTTTTGATATATACATACTGAGTAAAAGTGCTGTGTCATACGGATAAACAGACATACCGTAAGACTGGACGAAACAATAGTTCTGTTTTTGGCAGTTTGACTACGAAACCTAAAAAAATGTATTGATCCGAAAGAACGCTAAAAGTCTTAGGTATATAAATCTCACCGATATAAATTAATCATACCAAGTGTGAAAACAACTGTCTCGATGATTCTTTCAACTTAAGACGTAAAATAACAAAAAGAAAGTAAGAAATCCAATCGAGTCTTAAAAATCAGAATCAGTCTCCTTAAGTGGAAAAACGACCCCACTACAAGCGGCATATTTGTACAGAATTGCTGGACTGCATTACTGCATTATTGGAATTCCTCAATCTTTCCAATTTATATACTCGTAATATAGCAATAAAGCAGGGTTTCATTTAGAAACAGTAATAATATGCAACTTGAAAGATTTGAACAAAATTTTTGAGCACAATCTTAGTAAAAGACGAATGAACTTTTCATAGAAACAGCCAATTAAGTTTAATCGAATTGTTACTGAAGTCAGCTTAGTGAAAATTAGTGATAGCAACATATTTGAATTTAGATAGACCGCAAAAAATAGACCAATATAAAATTTTAATCTAAAACTGATTTGAGAAAGGAGCTTCGGTACGTTTCCTTATTTTGTTAATATACAAATTATTTGTTTTACGAGTCTACACTAGCGTTGTTTTTGAAGTCTTAGTTTATTTAATAACAATAATACCCAAGACCGCAGTTCATTTTTATTGTCAATATCAAGTGAGGAAACAAGGATATATACATTTGTATGTAAAACGAAAACTGGAAAATAACGAATAGTTCCATGTTATTTAAACATTTTCCACACGTAAATGATCTTGAATAAAAAATAATACCTACATGCACTCAAAGAGGCATATAAAGTTCTCGAGTAATTTTACACTTTAGAGCGATCTAGATGTAAATTGCTGGTAGTGTTTAATTAGTTCCTCGTTAATTACAAGCTGCAGAAGTGTTTCGACGCTTGTGAAGAATGATACTGGCCGTAACTTTGTTCGGTCGGTACTCATTTACGTGTACGTATAGCTGCGGTCGAATAATACGGGTTAGGCGCAATTTTTTTTAAAGAGAATAGTTTTACGAGAGTGTTGTTTTAGTTTTAAAACGGTAGTACGCGCTGCGCTTGCGAGTCGCCTGGCGTGAACGCAGACTCAGTGCTTGATAATGGAGACCTAGGCTCTCTGAAACATGTCGCGCGTAGTGACTAAATATACGTGAGTTTAACCGTTTAATTATATTTATAGTTACGAGTATTTATGTCTCTATGGGCAGCAGCGTCATCATAGTGGACACACTACTGCGATCGCCAATCCGCTTGCCCAGCGTGGCGATTATAGGCATTTATCTCCTAATGTATCAATACGCATAGTTAATAGGAGAGGCCTACGTTCAGCAGTGGACTATCATAGGCAGATGGTGATGATGTCTTACGAAAGTTTAAATTCGAGAAAAGTTTTGTGATAAATAGGTACACAAAGAGTTGCTCTAAATCGGATAAGAACCAGGGACCTCTAGCTTCGAGGGCAGAGCTAGTGCCAAGGTTACCGGCTGCGCTATGAACTATAATATACTGTAAAAAAATATGTAGGCATACTAGTCATTTATTCTTACGAAACGAAAACGAAGATAATGTATATGTTATAAACGAAATTTTATAGCTGTATCTTGATTGTCAACGTATATTACGGCTAATCTATTAGGCCAGGAAATAATGAGGTTAGCCGTAATACAGAATATGAAACCACTAAGTTTCAAACTGGCGGTGGTGGCTCAGTGGTTTAGACGTTTGACTTTCAATCCGGAGGTCGTGGGTTCAAATCCTGGCTCGTACCAATGAGTTTTTCGTGAGGAAACCTGCATACATCCGCGAAGAAATTCAAAGGCGTATGTGAAGTTCCCAACCCGCTTAGGGCCAGCGTGGGGACTATAGCCCAATCCCTCTCATATATGGGAGGAGGCCTGTGCCCAGTTTTTATTTTAAGTTTCAAACATATATGAAACAACAATATTTGGATACAGAAAACCTGTATATGCTATTTGTATACAATCACAAAACTCACAGAAACCAAATACATTATAATAGTACCCAAGAAAATATTTCCGTATTTTTTACAGATCACAAAGTCACAGCCCCTTGTGCCACAAAGAAAAAAAAAGTGTAAAGAAATCTCGTTAGCGGGTTCCGCCATATTGTGTGGGTAGATTCTGGAGCGAAAGACGCTCTACTTGAAAGGAATTTGAGTAAAACAAGCTGGTTGCGTCATTTGAAAAGTTGGAGTGGAAACGGCTGAAAATATCGTGAACACGGTACCTATGGATAAATTACTTGAGCTCGGAATTGTATTTTTAGTGGTGTTACTATAGGTAACACTCTTGAGGTGCATCTTATGTTCGCGAATAGGAGTTGTTGTACCTATTGTATTGTAATTGATTCCCACTAACGTTCAAAACTAACCGTATCCCGTTAAACACCATATCACGGTCTTACTTAATGCTGTCACTTAAACCGTGGGTTAGCGCCGTAACCGTTTGTCCCGTCCTGCAACTACGTGACTGGAGTCACAAGAGGAGCTTAGCCGCCGCTTGTCGGGGCTAAACGGATCCAATGTTCACCGCGTTTTGATTGACAGTACTGTGATACCTCTCGGGTTGTTGACATTTTCAATTTCGCTCGAAGTGGTTTGTGCATAAAAGTGCTTTGTGGAGATGGATATATTGAAAGTATTGTAATCTTTTCGAAAAATAATGGTCCTGTAGTCAGACATACCAGGAAGTGAAGACAAGAGCCCTAAATAGGCTTTTATGGAAAATGCTGCAGGGACAGAGGGTTGGGCCCTCTTAATCATGATGAATTAATTTTTATACGAATCCGATTAAAAAATTACTATGTATCTTCAAGTAAGTATACTTAACCAAATGTATCCCTGGGCCACCTAGAACCTTGTCAAAATTTTACGTAGCAAGGACTTCCTTACAATTTGGTACACAGCGTTACTTTGACATAGTTCATGAGTAGCCTAGGGTTGATTGAATGTACAACTACGAGGGTTAGCTAAGGCATATCCTGAGTAAAAATGGTTGCATGAAATGAATTTGCTCATGTTGCTCAAATTATTTGTATTTCTTTGCATTTTACATGTAAATGCAAACGTACTTACTTGTAGAATGCTTAAAAGATGTCTTAGCTCCTTAGTATCTTGATAAAATATTAACATTTTTACAAACGTATAAATGTTTCAAAAAATTTATAAATATAAGAAAAAATGTATGTCAGAAACCAAGTACCTAAAACATATTAACATGCAATTCAAAGTCTTTGACAAAACAAGAATTATTCAATAAAATATAAGATAAGTAACAATCACTGGTGACTGTAAAAGATACTTTACCCAAGGTTATAAAATATTTTCACACAGTTAAAAGTATTCAAAGTAATAAAATACTTTATCATCATCATCATCAGCCTATGATAGTCCATTGCTGGACGGAGGCCTCTCCTATTAACTATGAGTAGGGACGCATTAGGAGGTAAATGCCCATTATCGCCTTCTGGGCAAGCGGATTGGCGATCGCAGTAATGTTTCCACTATGATGACGCTGCTGCCCATCATCAATCTTTTATCAAATAATGGTCAGTGACACTTCAATCCCTCAATAAAATACTTAATCGACACTAAAAATAAAAAAAAACCATTCTACTATTCGTACGAAACAATAAATAAAATTAACGTAGACAGAAAGTGCATGAAGAGTAATACCAAAAGGAATAGAGACAAACGTCTGCAAGTCTGCTTCGTACTGGGATAATGCATCTCGCTAGTCCTTTATTGTTTCGAGCGGGATACCTGCCAGTGATGTAAATATTCATTTGTTAAAATACGAAGAAATATGTTACGATGTAATCGTCAAAATATGTGTTCGTTAGTAAGTTTACGCCATGAAGAACCGTTTGTAGTGAAAATATTAAATAGTCTGATTTACAGTTCATTCTACTAATTACCTATGTTTTCCCTGTGCTTAATTTTAATTGCATTTAGCACACAAACATTCGCACAATCCAATCAATCACTTAGCATTTTTCCGTCTGATACCGTATTGGCGCAGTCTCGATAGGATCGCGCATACAAAGCGTTTTTCATTGCACTCCCATTGTCTCCGCTGCATTATCCTAATTGTCACGGCATCCTGCGGGACCAGATCCGTCGGATCCGACAGCGGATCCAACACAATTAGAATAATAGAATGGATAATTAATCTAGTGTTGTGACTTGGCTTGGAGTTTGCTTTTGTTAAACAATTCTCTTGGAATTGAGTTATCGGCTGCAGATCTAGTTACTTAACAGAGAGGACTGTTTATATTTATACTGGATTAGTCTTAGTTCAAATGACAGAGTAATGCACTAACTAGAATCGAATTTACTGAAACCAGAAAGCACGATATTATGCAACCCGCTGATGACAAGGAATTAATAAACTTTTTTCATGTTATACATCTTTTATATGAGTGCATTCCATTCTACACGTGTAACATAAAATGACATATGTACAAGGGTTTGATAAAGATTAGATAGGTATTCGTATTTTGTCTCATTATGTTAATGCAAAATAATACTGATCTGTGTGTGGCTAATAACGGTTTATAATTAGACAAATAATTACGCTACACGGTACTTTTTTTCATATATTTCGTCGTCGAGAGCCTGGCAATACGTGATGGTTGGTACTAAAAGTGTATTCTAATTTAAATCTTACACATACACACACATACACGTCATCACGAACGAGACGATCCTATACCTGCTATTACACATAAGTAAAAAGTCCATCTACGTTCGCAAACCAAACAAGCCAAGCTGTAAGCGGTTCGACAAACAATGCACGATCGAAAGTACAGAGTACGAGACCGACGCAGGCAGAAGACAGGTGCGCCGTTCGGGCCAAATCGTTAAGCTCGAACTGTTCGAAATAATAAGTAGTTCCACCGTTTGAGTTGCGGAAACGTCCCCGGCAATTCCATTGAAAGGCCGAATAAAGATAAATGGCGGAGTCTCCATAACGAGCGGTAGACTGTTTTCAATTTGCCCGCTCTAGTTCGATTTAGTGTAAATTCTGTATTTTTCGCATTTTGAGATCGTCTCGTGCGTTAAAAGGGGATTTTGCGTCGTTAACGTTTTATTTCTTTGGTGTGTGTTGAAAAGGGAACGACAACGTATAGAGTATAATTCCTTTCTATAGAAGTTGAAAGCAATTTAAATAAACCCTGTATTCAATAGTACATTTCGATACAAGTGCAAAAAAAGAAGTTTTTACACGTTATCGAACGACTTTTTTCATAACAAGTACCTTAAAAAGAGCAGTTTACTTTTCCGCACTAGTTAGAAAAAATATGTTTAATTTCTAATGTATATATATAATCAACTCTTACCAATAGATTATCTTAAACCATGAAAACAATAGAATAGTGCTAGATTATAGATCGTCAGACTGATTGTTACATGATTTTATAAACAAACATAGATGATTCTCCTCTTTCTTGTTGTGTTATAATATTAGAACTAAGTAGCAACTTTGCGATACTTGCGATTGCGTTACGGTAAGATGAAATGATTTAAAGTAGCATGCGGCTGACATAATATTGTAAAAGTTAGTGATATTTGATCAGTAATAAGTAGAAGATCCACACAAAATAGCCGATTGTCATGAAATATATAATTCTTGGTTTTTATACTATATAATACATGATATAGGCTAGTGTGATGGGCACCTTTGCATTGGGAAGATCACGGGTCGAGTGACGCGGGGTCGTTTTAGGAATTATATGTTTAAGTGTGTGCATGTAATTTTTATGTATAATGTAATACACACACTTAAGATTTGGGTTCAGAATGTAATTTGGATTATTTTATTTCTTTAGTGTTTTAGGTGTACCTACTGTTTCACTGCTCTATGTAGCCATGTTTTTGAAATAATTTGAATAAACAATTTGTTTTTAGTAAATTATAAAAAAAATATCATGTAAAAGATTGAAACGTGGCGACTACTCGACATATCAACAATGACTTTCACACAACATTACGCCCTAAAGTCAAACGTATAAAACTCCCTCATTTGTTACAAGAAATCTTGCTAAGCATACCCGTAAGCATATATTCAAATATCCTCATTAACAAGCGTCGTACGTTATTCATGTCGTTTCAAATCCCTCGAATCTCTTAATTCGTCCCTCCGAAACCATCAAAACACGCGACAGCTAACATCTCATCCCAGATGTTTATGTTTAAGACAAATAAGCACAATAAATACTTGTTGCCTTCAGTAGCCGTACCATGAGCTGCCGCTACGTTATTTACGCGCGTTTACTTTCTATCCGGCTCGCTCGCACCAATATGCAAGTACGAGCGGGATGGATAGAAAGTAAACGCGCGTTAACACGTTCGATGCCGGTGACACAGCGTCTTTGATCAAAAAATTCTGACTCCTATGCCAGTGACACACATATAATAATAATATAATATTTCAGCCTATATAATGTCCCACTGCTGGGCACAGGCCTCCTCTCATATATGAGAGGGATTGGGCTATTGTTCCCACGCTGCTGGCCCAAAGCGGGTTAGGAACTTCACATACACCTTTGATTTTCTTCGCGGATGTAAGCAGGTTTCCTCGCGATGTTTTCCTTCACCGACAGCTAATGGTAAATATCATCCGATATTCCTTACATAAGTGACACACATAAGTGATCAAAATTACCGTACTCTAGTGCCACTAGCATAAATCAAGTTCTTACTCATGTGCCAGTCGCAACGAAATACGCATATTTTTGACACAAATGTTGTGTCGCCGGCATAGGAGTACAATCATTTCGGTCACACATGCGTGTCACTGGCAGAGGAGTTCTACTAAGAAAATTTCGATCGGTGTAGTATTAGGATTTAGTGAAACAGTACCGGGGGCGAACGTGTTAATATCGTAGTGGCAGCTCATGGTAGGGCTACAGACATTCATTTCTGTTACATCGCCTTTCGAACGCACTAAGGCTACAATCACTTGACGAAAAACTCTATTCTAAGACGATAAAGTCGAATCTCCATCAGCATCAGGGATTGAGGAGTTTTTCAAAGTAACGCGATGATTTCGCTCGTATCTCGTTTTACGAGTTCGAATTTAAATGTTAAACGCACGAACATAGATAGATTACTTGCTAAATAGCTTATCTTTACAATTTTGAACTGCAAAAACAGGCCTTGCTGTTTTTGAGACACGGAGTATTGTTCAAAATCACGAGAAAATTTACAGGGAATTTAATATTTATGGCTTTTAATATTTTTGTCGCGAAAGCGTTTTACGAGTGACTTGTATTTGGTTTAAGATTTTCAACCGGCCATAAAGTATTTACTTACAATGGTATTTTCATACTATCTACTCGAATACGGGTTTATTCTTCCCTGCTAGAAGGGATCAAAGTGGCACTTTTCTGTTCAAGGACTTTCTGTTGCTAGCCTAAAAATAACAATAAAATATGAAAATTATTAGCACATACATAGTCAACTACGAATCCATTGTGCGCAAAAATATGAAATATGTAATTTGTCTATTATTTTTCTCATAGGTGTACTTTTTTGTCTACTTTTGTCTTGGGCGTTAACGCTTGAATCCCTCATTTCGCTCAGGATTCAATCGGGCTTCAATTAACGCCCTCGCCGAAAATTTATCATTTTGATCCCTTATAACACATTAACTATTAGTAATGAATGTCCGATGGTCCGACGACCTGGTCAAGGTCGCGGGAACCCGCTGGAAGCAAGCAGCGCAGAACCAGTCATATTGGCGATCATTGGGGGAGGCCTATGTCCAGCAGTAGACAGTCTAAAATCCTAGCTGTTTTATTTGACATTAGGAATCGAGGCTGTGAGCGAAGTTGTGGGCGAGTTCGTCGCTGTTTTTCGTTAGAGAATACGAAGTTCGTACATTAAACGTCAAACTCTCGACGCAGTGTAGTTCCAGCTCACGCCGCATTCGTAGCCGAGCACTAGTGTTGTTTAAAGTACATTAGTGAATACCATTTTTAGGCTCGACGCTGCCGCAGCGCTGACACAGCGCTGACAGCAAGGCGGTTTCCTTAGTGAATAACACTGCTGAACAGTTTAAGTTAAAACACAACACTACCCATCAACCGGCACTAGTAACGTCCCACGAGGCAGCTAAGTGGCCAAAGAGCCCGGTGATTTAAGACCCCATTCCAGTACATTAACTTTGTATATAAACCGAGGCACGCTGTGATTTTCTAATGATGGTTAAGAGGCAGAACAGAGCTATCTTATAACGCCTGCAATCTAAAGATGACAAATAATAATATATCAACGTCAAAGTTACAACTAAAACTATTACAAAAAAAAAATTGCTTTTCAATTTACAAATTATTTGACAAATAATTGTTAGCACTGTAATTTTTCTTTCATGAAGTACAGTAACTACCGGATAGTTTTGTCTAAGTAAAGTATACCTGAACTTATAGACAGTTCACAGATTAAAATGTTACTTTCGAATTAACACGCTCCCTGCAACCTCGTACGAGTATGGTTAATTGCGCAGATAGTTAATTGCCGCAGCGAACATGTTAAAAAAATATTGTTCTAACAGTAATAGTAGATTACATGCCAAGGCCGTTTAAGTGGGAAATGTCTCGGATGACGTGAAATTGTAGGCCGAGGCGACAAACATGTAATCCGAGGCTTTCTTATTTAACGGCCGAGGTGTGTATACTATTTTTCTGCTCAACGGACCCCGCAGACGGTAACTTAGTTTAGAGCTGCGGCTGGCAATGTACTGTTTGCCGGCCGGAGGGCAGAAAAATAGTTTTACCTGACGAATGTCAGCTTAAGTGGGTTGGATTTTTATTAAACACATAAGCAGTAAAAAACACGAATAGTCAGAAAGTGATGACAGAAATTGAAAAACCTTTTTTCGTTTTTTTTTGTAGGACGACAATTTGACAACATGTTGTTGTTTAAAAGGGAACTGAAATATAAGAAATTTTCTTCAATAATATCAATTCAACATAACCGTATGAGGTACGTGTAGTGTTCTCGCTAAAGTATTACCAATTGTACAAAAAGTTGCAACCTTAAACGATCACATTACGAACAAGAGCAAGACAAAAGAGAAAAATGTGAAATATGATACTCTTAAAATTGCTGTTCCTCAAGACTTTTTGAACCATGACTGTTAAAATAACTTCGAAAATAAATCATTCCCGTCGAAAACTTGGACCAGCCTAAAGGGAAAACTAACGAGAAAATCTGGGGCCCAAGTAATTAGTAGTTTGCAACAAGTAACAAACCTTTTCACCTATTAAAACGTTGTATCGGCCTTACAAATTCAATTGAGAAGGAACCTTGTGACGTGCATATAAAGTACATGGAACATTTAAACGTCTATGTGACATAGTGAGAGTTGAAAAGTTCAGTTAAATCCGCTACTCGGCGGTAGATGGCGTTAATCTCTTACGGTTAACCTGGTTCTAAGGAAGTTTCGAGGTGTTGTCATAATTTTATGTGAACAAGTGTATCTCTAAGATTAGCGAGTATGTGGAACAATTGAAAAAAAAAAATGCACAGTTTAAGCCCTTTATCAAAACAAGAATAATCACGATCGCGGCAATTGCGTTACGAAAATTAGTCAGACTAATGGGTCAAAATTCTTTTCGTCGTCTTATTTTGTGTCCCTAAAAATATGACACAGTTGTGATTTTTTTATGAGATGATGTTTTGTTTCCAATTTTTGATGTATGCATTAAAATCTAGCGTGAAAAAGAAATACAAGTGCACTGGATTTTTTTTATATACTGATTCGAGACAGCAACTAAAAGCGTGACAAAGTAGTATGAAACAAGACAACGAAAATAATTTTGACCCAAATAATATTATAGTACTGTCCAACAACCTTCGGGCAGTAGAAACAGTCGACAAATTCAATAAATGTAGGTGGGTATTAAAATTTGAAATTCGTATTTGTCGCCTTTTTTCACTGTTTCACTGTTGTTTTTCACTTTTCACGCGCCTACGTGTTGTGACAGATTTTGTTTATAAGGTATTTATGTCATTTTTAATATTGTCTTCGGTTCCTTGGATCATGGGACGGATGTTGGTGTGGGATCCTACTTGCATAGTCACCCTGGCACCGAATTACGTAGTTGGCCGCTGCGGTTGAAAATGCCGAATTTTTAAAACGTAATAAATATAAGGGCCTCGGCAAAGACTAAGATTTTGTTGCGTTTGGCGAAGACACTTTAGGTTCATCCAGCGCACGCAAGTTGTTTGCTGAAATCACGAAACGTCTGGTTGACGTAACTAAAGACAAGAGCTAGCCACTTCCTTGCAGAACGCATCAGTATTACGATACAGCTATGCCGCCAGCATCCTGGGTACAATGCCACAACTGCCACAAGGGCCAAACTTAGATACAGGTTAGGTGAGTTACATGTAATTTTTGTAAATTGTACAGTTTTGAAAATATTGACCGATAGAAAAACTTCTCCTCATTCTAATAATGTATGCTCCTATTCCTTCACATACACAACATACTTCTGATTCACATGCAGCAAGTCCACTGAAACTTTGTTGTCTCCTAAAGTCTTTAACCTCGAAAATGGCACACCATATTTCCCCCATCTACCCTATCTGTGACACGCTGTCAATAAGTTTTACAAAGTTATCTTTATCGCTGACGAATCATGTTTCGGATATTAAGTGTGGACAGACGACGAACTCTGGACAGAAAAGTTAAGTTTGTTGCGACACGATGACGAAGAAGATAAGGATGAATTGTTGGGGACTTTTGATATTTATATTTATAGTCATCATTGACTTAAAATGGCGGCGAGGTGGACAATCATCATCATAAACTTAAGAGCAGGGCTCTTGTCTGTGGAGCAATTTCCATATGGTCCTTTCCAGTGCCTTTTCTTTAAGACCCTGATACGACACGACGTCTACTTTTTCTTTCACTTGGTCCATGTACGCCCTTCTCGGCCTTCCTCTTTTCCTCTTCCCCTCTACTTTTCCTTCTATTATGGTCTTAATTAATTCGTCGTGTCGTATAAGGTGTCCCAACATCTTCCCTCTTCTGTTGGCGATGATTGACAACAGGCACCTCCTCCCTTTTACCCGGTTGAGAACGTCCTCATTGGTCACTTTCTGAGTCCAGCTGGACAAAGAAAAGAATAATATTTAGGTATGTAGCCACTCTATTACGAACGTAACGAGTGTTATCGTAATATATTAAATTATTTTCGAACCGGGTTACTCACGTAATTTAAGATGATTGCTCGACATGTTTCACACCGGCTTTGACCGAGTGTGCTCCGGGCGAGGACCCTCTTAATGGGTCCAAACATATCAAGCAAAAAATTGTGGACTAAAAGTAATTTTCACGGATTTGCGTTAGCACCGAAATATCGGGTGCTCAATAATTGCAATTTATGTGGTAAATATCCCGTTTTAAGTTATACTTCTCTGCTTTGCCTTAAAGTTGTCTGGTAGAGAATGCCTTTTGGCATTAAGTTCACCTTTTGTACATTAAGGTTTTCTTTTGTGCAATAAAGATTAAATAAATACATACTAATAAGTGTTACAAAGTCTACGAATAAATTATTATTCTATTCTATTCTAAATAAGACAAGTAATGGCTCTAATAAAACGTAACTTTACTACCGGCAATGTTTCAGGTGCAAGCATAAAGCAGGTAGCTATCGGGTGATAAGGTAGATTAGTATGCGCGGCGGGCGGGTGATCTATGAGCGGTCCCATTGATAAACACGGGTGAGGCGATTACTCATGGGATGGGATAAAAACGTGGATATGTTGCCCTAAAATTTCAAGAATATGTATGAAGGCTACACATGAGAACATGTCTAGTCAATTTTTTTCCGAAATTATGATTTCCATAAGTGTACAGTGTGTGTAATGTGTGATTTCATCTCACTTGTTGTCTAAGCGTGCCATTGCTTACATGCATAGCGAGAGTAATAGAAAAGTGAAAATCCCTAGGGAATAATAGAGATGTCAGTACGTCATTTCATAATATTTTGTCTTAAAACTTTTATTTGTCGGCAAGTGTGATGAAAAACATTGTATGGTCTGGGTCTGTAAGCGGAATACTAACTCGAGTTATTAAAAGCTAATACTCTCATTATTAATTCCGTGCCTACTTACCTCCCTTGATACACAATAGGGTGCTTCATATTTTTGCAATTTTGTAGGATGTTCGAACCAATAAAAGAGCTCTTTGGTCTCCCGATAGCAATGTTCTATGGGGCAACCTCTCACATTGTTATTTGATAAGTAAACCATATTAGGTTTTTTTTTTAAATTATTATAAACAAAAATTAGGGGTCGCTACCGAAGTAATAAAATAACGACTAATAATTTTGCTTTTCTTGAACTTGTCCGTTTAACTTTCACTGCTGCTGTGACTCGCAGCCGTCAACTAAATACTAGTCCTTAGCGAGCGATGAACGTGAAACGGAGCCATTAATGAGTCCGCTCCGCTCAGTGGAAAGCGGGAATAAAGTTCGATCTTTTTAATCGAGTAAATTCGCTGTTGTTTTTATTAACGTAATACATTTCAGATTACACAATGCACAAAGGAAACATAAACAATATAAACATCATCAAACATGCAAAATCAAAAAGGTCTAAGCATCATTTTTATACACACATAATTTATCACTAGTTCAAAAATTTTGGGTTTGTGTACAGAAACTAATTGATTCCTTTCAGTTTTAAGAGTCCCTAAATAATTCACGTTAAAATGAGTCCCTTATTGTTGGTTTTAAAACGCCTTCGTTACAGCATCTCAATTCACAAGTTATACTGACTAATAGTGCTTTTAAGGGGGGTCGGGTGGGTATTGCATTTCAGGGAAGCGCTTTCATCGTGAACGCAGAACAAGCACAACCAAGAGCAAAAATATAAATACAATTTTAGACCTTATAGGCTGTTTTTTAAGTTGTCCTTCCTTTTTTGCAACACGTTTTTTTATTTAATTTTTCGAACTTTCCATTCCGTTACCGCCGTAAAATATAATAGAGAGAGATAAAATTTTCTCCTATCAGGACCGAAAGAGCTCGCGATTCTGAATGGGAATTATAGTAAAAGTGCCCAATACAAAAAATTTGAAAGGAGGACAACTTCGGAAAAAATTGCCCTTATACTCTAGGCAAAAGTAGAAAAAGTGTTCTTACTTATACTACATATTTATGGCATCGACTGAACCCTGTACTGGTCTAATCGTAATAAGGCATTTTCAGAAAATTGTCTATCCATTTAACGCAAAGAAAAGGCACCTGATTTCTATAAAATAGGGATTTAGAGATAGTTTTAAAAACGTTGCTGATATTCAACATTCATCATTATCATCATCTGCCTATATCAGTCCAAAGGCGAGAGGCCAACTTTTACCTATGCGGATTTGGTAAATGCCCATAACTGCCACGCTGGGTAAGCGGGTTGGCGATTGCAGTACGCTATGATGACGCCGCTGCATCGGCTTCAATGAAGAAATGGTCAGTGACACTCCCTTAGGCAATGCTACCTATTTAAGCCTACCAGGTGTTATAACACCGATGCTTTTTTTAGCTTTTTTTAGTGGATGACTGGCAAAATACAAAAAAAAATATTAAAAAACTCCGGGGTAAGATTTTTTGCATTTAGGGGGTTGATTTTATTACTGCGTCATTGACTGTAGTAAAATGTAACTAAATCTATTTTTTACAACTTAGGTACTTGCTAGCCAGTAAATACTTAATCTGTCGGGTTTTAATTCGATTTAGTTAAAGAGTAGGAAAGTTGTATACATTGTAACAACCCACCCACTCTGTGGTTAAAGTCACATTGCAACAAAAATAAAAACTTTATTTCATAAAACATTTTCACGTTGACAAAGCTACAGTCAGCATCAAAAATATGTTAACTATGCTCTCTATTACAACTGAAAACGGGTGGAAAAGGGAATCATGCAACAGATTGTTTAAATACTGAACGGTAGCCATGGCATATATTTATGTAATGCCGGAGTAAATAGACGGGTTTATTTACTTGTCTGCGGCTTTCTGACAATTTAATGCTCACTAAAAATGTATGATTCAATTTGGTAGTTTCGTTCGCGAAAACGAGCCCTATTTCTAGTGTAATGAAAACTAAAATGCGATGTCGTCGAAATGAGGTGGTTGAAGGAAAGAATCGGGATTCCTGGGAATTATATTCCTTGAAAAGTAAACGGATATAAATAAAAGTGCTTATAGTTAAATGTAAATAATGTAGCTGTACACAAGCAAAACATCTTTTAAAGGTGCATGCAGACCAAAAGAGCATTCACTGTTCTATGCCCCTACTCTACGAAATTCGATCGTTACACCTTTATACTAAAAACAATTTTAGCTTATGAAATTTAGTTATCACACACTAATGGCTCGGCCATGACATTGGTCTAAGGCGACCGGCTTTTAGCGGAAAAACATACGTGCCAGAGGGAGTTCTCATATCGGCGTCCCGCTCCAAGCCATGGATTCGTTCGCCGCCGGTTGCCTTAGACCAATGTCGTGGCCGGGCCTTTATACTAGGTGCTTAAAAATGTGCGAATTTATCTACGTCCGAATAGTCGTTTGCACTACTGAAATATGTAGAAAAAAATACAAAAAATATTTAGATCTTTAATTATTTAAGAACGCCGTGTGGTGGCGGCAGTATTTATCACCACCCCAACTCCTGCGGGTGTCGTAAGATTCGACAAAGCGATTGAAGTATCAGTAACCATTATTTGATAAGACAAAAGATTTATGATGGGCAGCAGCGTCATCATATTGGACTTGGACATATTACTGCGATCGCCAATTCGCTTGCCCAGCGTGGCGATTATGGGCATTTACCTCCTAATGCGTTTATATGCATAGTTAACAGAAGAAGCCCACGTCCAAGTTTTTTGATGACTTTGATAAACCACTATGCAGCAATCCAACCAACTCAACTAAAAAATATCTCAGTTTAATATTTGTGCTTCATTCACGCTAGTTATAAGCAAAATTATGCTCAAGTGATCGTAACAATCGCAATAAGAATAACAAACAAAAAAAAGTTGATTCACCTATGATCATTAAAATCAAGATTTTTTATTTATTTAATGATAAAATTTTTAACAAGCTTTCTACTATAACTTTTAACAACACTTGTTCGGGCACGTAAACAATACTTTTCCGAGTATGCAAACAAGCATGAAGAGGCATGAAGCTTCATTCCAAGTATTCACCTCTTCGTGTTAATATTACAATTAACTCCTAATTAACTATTCACATTCGCCACAATTTCAACCTAAACATTTACGCATTAACGCTCATAATACCTTGCAAATCTCATTAGCAAAGCAATCTAGACTTTAATATGATAATACTAAGAACCAAGCTCACGCGAATTTCAACGTAAGCATTTAAACAACAATGCCTATACTATAGATACGCAAATGTAGACTTTAGGTTGTACGTAATAAGGACTACATATAAGAATGTGTGGGATAAAGCTCGTTACACATTGAACAAAGCGCAAGATGCAACCGGAACCCCGGAATAATGTCTTCCTTTTATAGGGTTTGGGGTCTGAGGTGGCTGCAAGTGATGTACTTGATGTAATGTGGATGAAAACAATGCAATATTACACACTCGGTCAATGAATATTGAATACGGGTCAGGTGGTTTTTTTCATAGTAAATAATGCGAACAAGCAGATTTAATTTTTTTTTTCCAAATATGTATAGTGTAGGTAAAATCTATTTTTAAATCAGGTTGTATTGGAATTTTCCTAAATTTATAAATAAATCCAAAAAAACTTTACAATTGTCGTTAGGTCGGTTTGTAGAGACAAAATGTAGTCCGTTTAAGAAAACCACGTAAAATGTATGGTAACACGAGATTTTTAATCATGAGTTTCTATTTTTATATCTACGGAGTCATCTGACGATAAAATTCCGTGTTTTCCGGATCGGGTAAAAACTTCAGGGAAATTCCAATACAATCTGATGTTAAAAACGGTTCCACTTGTATTATAAATATTTATTTTAAATATTTGTAATCAGCATGTTTCCAGTATTTTCTATGAATGCACCTGACCCGTATTCATTGACCGCGAGTGTAGTATAACTACTTTAAAAACAAAATATTCCAATAAAACTCCTATGTACTTTGGAAAGCTAAACAATAAAACGTAAACAAGTTAAAACTTTCTTCAGGACAAAACAAGCCTCAAAACTTGCATGTTATTCCATAATCACGCACTTTTAGAACACAATCTTGGTTCTATTACCAACTTCAGACCTTAAAGTTTGAGTTCACATGCATTTTTAGTTTAAACTATTGATATTTATAAGTATTAACGTAGAAAAAGATTATCAAACCGCGATTAGAATGGGATTTGAAAGTACTGTTGACACAACAGTGTATAACTCAATCTAGGATATCGTCGGGGATAGTACCGCGTAACTAACAAATTCAATTAGGACCAATTTAAGTGTCAATCGATTGATATTTGAACTCTATCTGCTTTGGTAGTTACGCGGTATTGCACTATCCCGACGATATATTCATGTATTCATAGTTGAAGTGCAGAGATTTAAATAATAAATAAATAATAAATATTTTGGGACATCTTTACACAAATCGACCTAGTCCCACGGTAAGCTCAATTAAGGCTTGTGATGTGGGTACCAGGCGACGATATATATAATAGATAGATACATAATATAGGTACTTAAATACATAGACAGCCATGACCAAGGAACAAATATTTGTGATAAATAAATACACAAATAATGCCCTCGCCGGGATTCGAACCCGGAACCTCCAGCTTCGTAGGCAGGGTCACTACCAACTAGGCTACGGAGGCTGATTTATAGGCAATAGATCAATTAATTACTCACTGCATCTTTATACAAATCTTTTCTTGGAAAATGTTGTATCATTTGTTGTGTCAACAGTATTTCCGATTCCCCTTCTGATTCAGGTTTCATAATATCTGCGAACGTGTTTCACAATAAGTGTCAAATCCGTCAAATGCTATTTCAAGTCAGCCATTATTGTTTTTTTTTTTACTAACGAACGGTATCCAACAGCCAGTTCGTTCAAGCCTGATAATATATTCTTATGAATAACTCCGAAAATATTTCGTGGAAGGCAGCGGCCACAGACGCTCGCGTGATTGGTTTGGCGTGCCACACGCCGTTATCGCCCCTTGACCTCCTCACAGACCACTTGCGAATAGATGGAACTTGTTACTTGTACACAACTACTTTTGCCGGTCGATTTTTAACGAAAAGGAATCAGATTTTGAACAGATTCTCATCTTTTTAAATTTTCGCGTAGACGGGTGTTTGTCAAATGGTTTAATAAGTGTCACGAACATGTTAAAAAGTTACGGGTTTTTAGGTAGTCCAATATTTTGATGCTTATTTATAAAGTAGCTGCGTCAAGCTTGTTGTTCCTATATAAAGTTAAGAAAATGGAGTACCTTAAATGTCGTCTTTACGTATCAAGTAAAACCTAACGTTACCGACACTTGCAAAGTCATACGGCTACGGAACTCCATACTCGGCGCGGCTCCTTATTGCGATTTGTTACGGGGTTGGCAGGTTTGATAAACGAGGGTAAGATAATATTTGAGAAGAGAATGTGTAAATACTCGTAAGTAGTATTAAGTAGCGATGTTCATGGTGCTATGGTGTAAAGTTCATGCGAATTGCGAATATTATGCTTTATATTGAATAAATAAACTAAACTAAAACGTAATTAGGTCAAAATTTTCTTCGTTATCTTGTTTCATACAGTTTGTAATAGTATCAGTAAATAATAAAAAAAAAACCAGTGTACTTGTATTTCTTTTTCACGTGAGATTTTAATCCATACATCAGAAATTGAAAACAAAACATCATCTCATACAAAAATCACCACTGCGTCACGTTTTTTAGGGACAGAAAATAAGACAACGAAAAGAATTTTGACCCAATTATGCGAATCCAGGTATACTACTAATTTAGTCTACTCCTATACTTATATACAACATCTATATGTTCCAGTCACTATTTATTCAGGGATTCGCGGTGTCCAGTAGAGCTAATCTTAACCTCTTCCCAAGGCATTTACGCTAAAACAGCACAACTACTATAGTATAATCGTAACATACGACTTATCGACTTCGCGGTATCGTTAGTCATGCTACACGGATTAAAGCTATCGTGATGGGCCGACATCTGTTCGGTCATTTGTTTTATCTTGACTTCCAACCATCAGCAAGACTCGTGTTCAGTTTAGCTTGTAGTTCTACCATCACGTTACTAATAAATAATAGATGTTGTGGATACCACTGGCCGCGTGGCGACAGCAGTAAAAATACATTTGTCACGAGCCCAATTCTACATGGGCCTCGTAAGAGTCTACTATTAAACTATTATTGTCAATTTTTTTATGATGAGCAGCAGTATCATCATATTGGCATCACACACTCATATTGACACTATCATACTACTGCAACCTCTAACCCACTTACCCAGCGTGGCGATTAAAGGGATTGCTTCCTAATGCGTCCATACAACGTATAGTTTAAAGAAGAGGCCTAAGTCCAGCAGTGGATGTGTGGGTACTAGGCAATGATAAAATGGTTTAAAAAAGACAATTATCTCAATAGACGTATACGTGTTAACTTCATACGAAATTTTGAACTTATAATTAGGTCAGAAATCCGATGTAATTTTTTTCCCTTTCCTTGTGGGCACATTGTACATAATTATGTTCTTTTAAATGTTTCATAGCAGGTTATTGCAGCGCATAAATATCTGCAACATCGTAGATGACATGTTTATACGCGTTGACACTTGCCAACCCTCTTAAAGCAGACTCACTGACAAAAAAATCATTAAGTATATTAATGGTTTGAATTCGAATCAGACCCAATAATAACGTACGACCATCTGCGAAATTGCGTTCACACTATGACTTTCAAGCTATAGGAGTTCGTAGAGAACGCATAGCCTCCTTCAATAATATCAAAGACGTACCGTGAACGAAGATGTACAGTTGACCGAATCTTGATTGCAGCCTGCGGCATTTACACTAACATGAGTTCCCTACGGGCACGGCCATCAGGGCATCATCCCACCAGGGAGTCCAGTCAACTAGTTCATTACCTAATTATATTTCTATACAATGTGCCCATTGTGAGGAAAGCAAAGAAGATCAGATTTGAAGTTGAAAATGTCGAATGAAGTTTACCGGATTTTTCGTTTTTTTTAAACCGATTTAGACTGTCATGGACCCGTTTTTAGGAAACAATTTTGAGAGAGAGGTTTGGTCTTTTTTTCTTTGGTAAGTATATGACATCTCATATTTATAATTTATAGTATATAGTAGTGTGCCTACTCAAGAGTAATTTTACAATAAAATAATTTGATCTGTTTCACAAAAACAGTTTCTATATTTATAACCACCCCCAACTTTTATGTTGTTTCAGCTTATTGTATTAAAATGTTAACCATAAATTCCCGTCTAAATACGGCTCGCCCAAATTCTAATAAACAATATTTTATTACCAGCTCATTACGGATTACAATGTTACCAGCAGATAATCTATTCGAAAAAAAAATGTTAAACATAATACGAATCCATTATTAGTCAAAGATAAGCCCCAACTTCGGAAACTCGCGCGGCCGCGGGCAAAAAAAAATGGGCAAGTTGGAACCTTTTTATTGTGGCGGAAACTTTCCCTACGAAATGCCGTCGAGTTTTTCAATTTACTCAGCTTCTGGCGAATATTTTGACCCGATCATTATATTCTTGGAGCTGTATTCAGGTACATTTGTATTCCTATTCATATTTACTTGTAAACAACTTCTAACCTTCAAATACATATTTTTTTCTAAACCACTAAGGGCTGATTTTTCAAACCCTAGATAAAAGTATCCGTCTGTTAAAATGATCGCTGTCCTTTTCTCAGGATATCAGTCAAAAAATGACAGAGCACTTATCTGATAGACGGCAAACTGGAGATTGAACAATCAGCCCTAAACCAAGTGGAATATTGAAGAATTGTTTAGTCACTTCATATATTTGTGTACAGGAAAAAGCATTTTTAGTACAGATGGTGCCTTTTTTACCTTTTTAGTGTTTAATTTCACACTATTCGGTACGAACTTAATGTTTTTCGCGCTTGTTTCGGTTTGTAAGTACTATTTCAGTACAGATGGTGCTTCATTCACAAGCTGCATTACAATACACGTGCGGAAAACGAGCAGTACGAAAATTACGAATAAATTTCGTACTGCTATCGTAATTTACTATATTATATTAAAGCTATACTAGGCTAATAGAGCTATCAATTATACAGTTAAATATATGCGATTGCGTACATTTACCTCACATGACTCTAAATGTACATTTTATCATCCCGACTGAAAACCGACAAACGCTGTATATATTTATACACAAAATAGGTATTTATAAGCAAATAGGATAGGTATCCGATACAAATAGGAATGAATAGATACGGGCTGATCAAACGAAACGATGTGACAAGAGATCCTATTTAGAAATAGAGCCTTAATAGTGTAAAGCGTGAATGGGTATAAATAATTATATATGTTTGCCTTAACACTTAGATTGGAATAGCATTTGAATGGAATAGCAAGTCTCATTTTGAAATAACTAATTTTATACATATTTACAGATGTAGTGAGAAATGACTTGCCTTCGGAAACGTTCGTCAACGTCATGCTGTTTCAGTCTATCTCACTGAGACTGACTGTAATAGCTGTCATGCTACTTCAGTCAGACTCGGTGACACTGCCTGAAACAGCATGTGTTTACGAACGTTTCCGAAGGCAAGTAATTTCTCACTACACCTGTACTTTATGACAGTCTCCGTAGCCTAGTTGGTAGTGACCCTGCCTACAAAGCTGGAGGTTCCGTGTTTGAATCCCGGAGAGTAAGTAATGTGTGGACATTTGGACAACACACCGCCCCGCTTATGACCGGCCTTCCCCCTAATATTAGAAAAACTCCAAATAACTACGTCTTTAAACGACCTGTAAAGGGGTTCTTCACTGGCAGTTCAAAGAAAAATTGAGTATCTTCTTACATCTGTACAATTTATGGTAAGATATCATCATCATCATCATCATCATCATCATCAGCCTATGATAGTCCACTGCTGAACGTAGGCCTCTCCTATTAACTATGCGTATAGACGCATTAGGATGGTAAGGTACGGTAGGTAAGTATATATGCATATTTCTATTATTATATATTTATGCATATATTTATGTAAGTGTAGGTATATTTATGTATGTATCCTATCTTAGTATGTCTTTTTATAAAGTTAGCAAGTTGCACCGCCTACGTTATTTTCTGTTTTGCCCTAAGGTTGACTGGTAGAGAATGCTCTGTGGCAGTAAGTCCGCGTTTTGTACGATGAGATTTTCTTTTGTGCAATAAAGATTAAATAAATAAATAAATAAAATGTCGTGGCCAGGCCATAAAGGCCCCGGTTGGGCAGAAGACCATAATCGCGTTAGAGAGTTCCTATATCGGTCTCTCACTCCAACTTATAGAGTCACTCGCTGATGATGATGGAGTGATATCCCCTCTTTCCCCCACCGCCTAGGCGCGGAAGAAATAAGAAAGAAGAAGAGACAGAAATTCAGGATTTCGTTCAGGGGGCATTGACATACGATATGATAGTACTTTATACTGAAATCTGTTTTTACAATCGTTAAAAACAGTACTTAGCCATCCATTGTGAGGGGGGGCAAGTGCCCCTTTGCCCCCCCCTCTGCCACGGTCAGTTGACAATTGTCACGAAGCACTCGACACTTATTACACGGCGGTATTAGCCTCCCGACTCTCCGTCCTAAGTAAACAAGGGAAGTGAGGAAATTCTGTTTCGAATATAGTGGCTTTTCCGCTATTGTTTTATTGAAGAGTTTTCCGATGTCGCACAACATTCGAACACTGTCACCGAAGTTAAGTGACAATTTTTGCACTTTATGTAGATAAATACAGTATGTGGCCTACAACCGGGGCGAAAACGGTGCATTAATAAGCTGATCAACAATCATTTCCACATATTGTAATTAAGAAAAAAAACCTTTTTTTGTAATTATTTGTTCATGTATTTTTCATTATTATGGATTCATTTACTTGAATTAAAAGTTATCAATAACTTATCATTTTTAAATCATTGAAAAATGTATTTTTTTTTAAACCGTAACAATTTAGTGTAAAAATAAAAACAAAATTATTGTTATGACTTCGCACCAGGCCCCTATACCACAAAACTTTACAAGCGTACAATTCAACAAAATTGTCTACTTCTTGTATGGGAATTTATACAATTTTGTAGAATTGTACGCTTGTAAAGTTTTGTGGTATAGGCCACTGGTATACATCAAGATGTCTTGCGACTGACAAGCTACGACATCGTACTGCCAAGATCCAGTACTAAAGGTCCATAGCTTTGAATGACAATATCTCCGAACTTAACCACTTTGAAACACCGGGACCTTTACAGGATTATTGCCGATAGTCTAAGGAGTCACTCATTTCATTTTTCTCCCGGGTTAAAGGCCACACTCTGTATACACAAAGTCTATGCGTTTCTAATATAGTTAGCCGACTTGGTCTGCTGTCATCGTAATACTATTTAGTACAAAACCTTCATAAAGTATATGGTCGTCGTTGTAGTAAACATCACTTTTGGAACAGTAGGTGTAATATCTTTTAAATAAGAATCACTCAGCGAGCTATGGAGAGAGAGCTATGCTTGGGATCCCTCCGCGAGACCGGATCAGGAATGAGGAGGTACGTAAGCAAACAATGGCTACCGACATAGCATATCGGGTAAACAAGCTTAAGTGGAAATAGACAGGGCACATATTTCGAAAAACCGATGGCCGTTGGGGCAAGAAGTACTCGAGTGGAGACCACGTACTGGCAAACGCAGCGTGGGACGTCCACCCGCAAGGTGGTCAGATGACTGGGTTAAAGTTGTGGGCATCCATCCGGCGAATGCGGAATTATATTGAGGAGGCCGTGCCCAGCAGTGGACGTCCTATGGCTGAAATGATGATGGTGATGCTCAGGTGTAATAGTTAATATGATTGTATGTACAATCTAAATATATAATTATGTATAAGTCTGTCTCTGTCTCTGTATCTGTCAACTAGCCAAAAACCTCACTAAAATCACCAGGTTGTCAAAAAGTAACCGAAAAAACTTCGCATGATTTATACATGAGCCTTTAATTAATATTCATGTAAGTAGAAAGTATAAATGATCTTAATATTGTAAGCAAATTCATTTCACATTCTCAACTCTCCCTGTTACATATACGTCTTTCGTTCCTTGTCAAAAACTTTTTAAGCGCCCATGATGGAAGGAATCCTTTATTAAAACTTTCCCGAACTCCCCAATAAGATGTTTATTTGTCTTCCTGGAGATTTGTCGATTTTAATATTTCAAACGGCCTCAATTTGGGGATCTAATGAACCGTTAAAGAAGGGCCATCGCGGAGTTTTTAAATCGAGACGGCCATTCATCTCTTAGACTGGGACGGCGTTTTTATGTTATCGATAATTTCGTTAAGGGTTCTTGGCTTTGGCGATAGATGACGTTAATTTAAAATTATGAATCGACTTAGTAAGCTGATATAGTATTGAAGTTATTGTGAAAACTCAAATCTAATTATTTAGTAACTAAAAATTTTGATTTGTGTTACTATATAATTAGATTTTTTCCCCGATAGTCACACTACTTTATTACTATATAAATTATAAATATTGGATGTCATATACCAAAGAAAAAACGACGAAGATCTTGTGATCTTCCGAGTTTCTACAAACGTCCGAGGTGGGAATCGAACCCACGTGTAATTGATTTAGATTATGAGTCAATTTCAACCCCTTTAGGGGATGAATACTGAAATATAAAGCATGTATACTATTTAAAGATGAAAACTACCCCCCTTATTTATATAAGTCTGCTAACTTACAAAGCCGATAAATAGTCCCTTTCGGTCTTATCAATAGTGTTTATAAAACCGAAACGGACAAACGATACTTATCGACTTGCTAAGTTAGGAGACGTTTATAAGACGGTATCTGTTTCGTCGTCTCATTTTGATACTTAATGAGATTGATGAAATAAAGGATAAAAATATTGTAACAATCAAACAAACAAAATAAATAAATACATTTTAAATAAATATCTTGGAACATCTTACACAAATCAACTTAGTGCCACGGTAAGCTGAAGTAAGGCTTGTGATGTGGATATCAAGCGACGATACATACAATAGATATATAATTGCATATAGATACTTAAATATAGGTACATAGACTGTCACGACCAAGGAACAAATATTTACAAAAAATAAATACAATAATAATCGCTTAGTACTTATCTACAACCTTATTGCGCGCTTATCCGTGCAAGATGAATGATTCTTTATATGTATTTATTATTTTAATCTATGACCGACTTCAAAATATATTTCGAACCAGTACCTTTCATAATTTAAGCCTTATTCCAAAGCCATAAGATTCACCAATTGTTGAAGAGTGCAAGTAGATTAAATTCAGGATTTAACTCACATTTCTCGTCTCGAGAGCTTTTGACTTGCCATGTTGATTTATCGCATAAGTTGGCGAACTCTTTTAACCCTTCCAAAAGTGTTTAAATTCCGCTTAAAAATGTTGTCACCAGATTACGTTTAAATTGGTTGCGGGGTTCAATTAAGGGATGTAAAGATTTAGTTTAAAATTCGTAAGATTTTTTTGTAAATACAGAACCACAGCAATGAACCAATGGTTACGTTTGGTTTTCTGTACTGTGAGTTTCCATTTTTTGTAGGCACTGTGGGTATTGCAATAAATTGGCAATGGAAAATTACTTTCTAAAGCTAGGGAAAATATCATGAAACGTTTATAATTTTTGATATAATAGTTAGGTAAGTCTCGTCGACTTTCGTAGGCTGTCTGTCTATCTGAGTATTTAATGGCTATTACACTTCGTCGCTCGCCGAATGCGGTCGCCGAATCAAAGTATGAGGTTGCCAGGCAACCTTGTTTGCATGCGGCGAACGACGCAGTGTAACTACTATACTACCTAAATAGTGTACAGTAAGATTTAGTGAACATTGTAAAATAAGGCGTTAAAAATAATTTGTAACGCTCCATGCGAAGATAGATCAGGAAAGCGGACCGTTTAGTAACGAAGACAGATCGGGAAAATGGCCCTATGGTACCGGAGGGAGATTAAGTACCCATCATATATGAAGTTACACGAGTCAATATCAATATAATAAACAAACAAATAAATAATAAATATCTTTATTTACTCAGACACAGCAGTTACAATTTTATCCTGCGATGTTCCGTGGGCCCTAAACTAGGCTGAGACTGTATCTTGGGACTCACTGAGTTCGTTTACAAAACATTCGAGTTTCAAAGTTATTGACAGGAACATGTGTTATCCGTTTAGTTAAACCTATGCGACCGATGCATTAGTCAATGTCACCTCATTAGTATCATTCATTGCAACAGCGGGATAAATTTCAAATGCGGTTAACCACTCAATGCATTATTATGCAGTTTGCAGTTTGAGTGGTTGCATAGCATTAGTTGACAGGTATTGTTCAAATAAATTCTTTGAAAAAGTATACAGCGCCCACGTGGTAACGGCAGTAAGAATACATTTGTCACCACCCCGTGGATATTGTGATAGTCGACTAAGGGATTGAAGTGTTACTGGCCATTCATTTATTTATTGAAGGTTGATAAATAATAATGTTTTCATTCCCAGGGAGAAGCTCCAGAAGTTTAATAGCTAGAGCAGAAAAATGGACAGTCAGACGGCATCACATCATAAAAAAAAAACGTTTATTGCCCAAAAAAAAACAAGAATAAACAATGGGAGGAAAAAAAATCTTACAATATAAGTAATATAAGTACAATAGAGTGTATATTGTAATGTATCTATTTATATATGGAATATATATGTTAGTTCGTGCATAAGTGCTTCTTTTTAGTAAGTATTTTATTATTTTAGTTGCACCGCCCACAATCTCTCTGCTTTGCCTAAAGGTTGACTGGTAGAGAATGCCTTATGGCATTAAGTCCGCCTTTTGTACGTCAAGTTTTTTTCTTTTGTGCAATAAAGGTTAAATAAATAAATAAATATTTATGTACTTAGATACAATACGAGTATTAAAACAATAGGGGCAATGGGTACCAGTCTCAGGATATGCTAGATTGGTGGAATTACCCAGCCCTGATTTTCAGCTTGGTCCCTTTGGTCGGGAAGCATTTGGCGCTTGAGTAGTTTTTCATGTATGTGTGTGTGGTTGTGTGTGTGCATAAGAATTAGGAAGTAATGGTATCATCACGAATTAGAAAGTAAATGTACATACTGCTACGCTGGGCAAACGGTTGCCGATTGCAGTAGTAGGACCATTATGATGAAGCTGCTGCCCATCTAAGATCTTCATTTAATTAATAGTCAGTGACACTTCAGTCCTTTAGTCGAGTCTCACGGCACCCTTAAGATTCGGAGAAAATACATAAAATACTTAGGGACTAAGGGGTTCGAAGTGTCACTGACCATTTATTTATTGAAAATTCATGATGGACAGCAGCATTATCATTAGTGGAGTGGACACACTACTGCGATCGCCAACCCGCTTGCCCAGCGTGGCGATTATGGGTATTTACCTCCTAATGCGTCCCGTACGCTTCGGTAATAGGAGAGGCCTCTGTCCAGCAGTGCATTATAGGCTGATGATGTGATGACATAAAATATTTTGAATTTGTTGACTTTTTAATATGATGTTTCAATACTAGTTACATATTTTTTGTATCTTAAAGAAATTGACAATCACAATATAAAATCCTAAGAATGTACCATGTGTAGTTTTAAGGGACTTTGTATATTGTTAGATGAATAAATAAACTAAACTACTATTTTAGAATTATAACTAACGTAAGACTCAAACATATTAAAATATTATCGAACCGAGTTACTCACGTATTTAAGTCGATGATTGCTCGACACGTATCGGGCCGTACGCGTCGGGCTTTGGCCGAAGGTGCTCCGGACGAGGACCCTCTTAATGGGTCGAAACATGTCGAGCAATCATTGACTTAAATACGTGAGTAACCCGGTTCGATAATATTTTAATAAACTACTATTGATATACGTATATCGCAACGAGAATAGAATTCGTCATAATATTATATTATTCAATGTTACAATTATATCCAAATGGACATTAATAGCACAGCTAGGCAACTATGGGCTCTAATCCGAAGATAATAGAGATGAAAATTACTTGCTGAATCAATTAGAGCGTGACTCTTAAGCTAATGTAAGCAGCTTATGTTACTATTATATATTAATATACATGTTCATTTAATTCTATAGTCACTACTAATTGACGGCTTAGATGATGGTCCTAGATTCTAACTCACAAACAATTGTTCGTGACTATGTGGTTGTTTATAAAGAATCTGTCTTACAATGCGAGTACTATACGACACGGTAGATTGAGCTTGCTAATGGACTAAAGCAATAAGTGAGAACTTTCCCATATTTTTAAAAGGTTGTCCCATTTTACACACGACAAAAAAATCACGCAATCTACACTTATTTGTATAGTATTTCGATTCGAAACCCACAATAAAATAAAAAAGAACATAGAAAATTACCTGTTTTCTTGATATTGTGGTAGCTGTGTTTTTAATATTATATATTTATAAACCAGCGTGGCCGCTGTCGTTCTGTGTTTATTTGCTAATTATGTCTTTGTCCTCTGTGCTTGACATAAATAATTTTATTTCATTTCATTTCAAAAACCCTCTTACAGAGGTGTGTGGTTTAGATGTAAATAATTATCTAAACCACACAAATTAGCTACTAAAGATACCTATAAAAAATCTGATCTATTAAAGAATTTCAATATTTCGCCTTACATTTACTACGAAAAAACGATATTTATTCATAACTAATCTTTGTATTCATATCTACTCACATGCTACGTCAAACCGTAAACACAATTTGATTAAGCAAAGCCATTAACTAGAATTGAAAGAAAATTCAACATTAACATTAAAAAGCCCCCGAAATCCAAAGGTCACGTAAGTTCCTCTAAGTAACGCCGGACCCTATTCAGAGCAAATGTGATGGATCGCCACAGGGTCCGAAATGCTCATGAATAAGGTTGGAGTAATTGTAACATTCCATTTAGGAACCCACAATTTTCTATTTTAAGATTTTATGTAGCCACGTTGTGACGGCAGTAATACATTTGTCAGCACCCTAACTAGTCCTGTGGGCGTCCTACGAGTCGACTAAGGCTCGATTTCATCTAAGAACATAATAAAATAATAACTGCCAAGGGTCATCATTTTCTAATCATAACACTGTTCCGTACAGGAGACTTTTAATCGTTAATAAATAATACGAAAAGGTCAAAGTCCTGTTGTCAAGTAAACATGCCTCACAAAAGAACGAAGTGTCATGTTCCGTTTACCTACATCACTGTACTTAGAAGTTACATAAGTACATAATTCGTGTCTCGGGATTTCAGATTTGCAAATCATGCGAAACAAACGGGTGCTCATGAGGAAGACAAAAGATTAAAACTATGCATTATCCATGTTAGTTAAACAGAAATACGTTGCTAAATATTTATTTAACGAACTGAGTTACTTGTGTAATTTAAGTCGACGATTGTCATGCTTCGGTCCATTAAGAGGATCTTAGTCAAGAGTACCCTCAGCCAAAGCCTAATGTGTACTTGTGATTTTGGCCGAGTATACACTTGTCGAAGATTCTCGTGAGGGGTCGAAACTGGTCAAGCAATGAACGACTTAAATTACGTAAGTACATACATTCGGTACATATTTTAATATGTTGGAATCTCACTTTAGTTGTAATTCTAAAACACATGGCATTCTTGGAAAATACCAGTTTCTCTTAATATTATTTGTAAACAGAAATTGAATTCAGTATAGCTGTCGTGTGCACTCATATTTGTAAATACTATTACAATGGAAAAATTTTACGATTTGAATAAAAATGGTGCTAAATATAAATTTCAACTCTCTCGTATAAAATCATACACAGCAAAGTTAAAAAGTTTTATTTTTAATTAAAGATTATCCACAAAAGTAATTTCTTTTTAAACAGGTCGAGTAACATTGCACTAAAAATTACGGTTTCATACCAAGGAATTAAAAATTGTTTCTGTAAATATAATGATACGTATCTCTGAAACAGCCGAATACAGAGACAAGAGAAGAAAAATATTACGAAATATTTTAACAAGTACCTACGTATTTGTTAAGAAATTCAAAAGTTAAAAAAAAACTAAATGTCAAAAAAGGAAAAGAAAGTTGAAAAAAATTGTCTGTTTTTACCAGGGGTATTTTGTTGCTACTTGTAAGTGGAGTTAAAAAAATTAAACTTATCACCGAGGACACCCTGTAGCTACAGATAGGTACATCGACGTCAAAGATATCGTTGCGGTTTAAGTGCCTAAAATATATTTACACGACCTTAATATCCAGGCAATAAAGTCTAATTATATTAATATCATTAATATTAATAAAGTCTAATTATATTAATATAACTAATATTTTTGGCGCCTAAACCGTAACGATATCCTTGACGTCGCCTGTACATATAGATACTTAAAAACAAAGAAAATATCAAGAGCTGAGCAGATATTTTTGTGATACCCTTACCGGGATTCGAACCCGGGACTCCCAGCTACGCAGGCAGGGTAACCAACAGCTCAGGGTACTAATTGAGGTACTACAACTGAATATTCGACATCATTTACGACTGTTGTGTGCGTAAAGGTGAAAATTTGCAAGTCACACAAACTTGCATAAAAACTAATAGATTCTAAGTAAGTAGGTCATTTAGAAAACAATAACTATTGAATAGTCATTTTTGAAGCTAGTAAAATTATTTTTAGTACAGATGGTGCCTTTTTTAGGCTCCAGTGCGAGAAGTGGGTCATTTTACGTCAGATCCAAAATTTCGGAGGGCCATCTGTACTAAAAAACTTCGTACGAGACACGTGCAAAAACGAAATTCGAAACGAGTGGCTATGTTTTAAAACACTCTTTTGTCGTAATGTACTATTTAAATACAATTTAGATATTATTGAAGTAGTAACACTGTCATAATTCTATCGTACTAACATTATAAACGTGAAAGTTTGCAAGTAACTATGGCTAGATGATCGTTACTCTTGCATGTATTAAACTAATGAATGGATTTGAAACTTTACAATAACATAACTTAGCTATACACCAGAATAATCACTAAATAAAAAAACCGACTTCAACCGATTTCTCCAAGATCCCATCATCAGACCCCAACTTGGAGCCAACAGGACCATTTCGAGGTTATACCCGTTCGATTAAATAAAAAAAAGACAGTTAGTTCACTATTCTCGGAGATACGGAGTAGCCCCTCCTTTTTTTAAGTCGGTTGATAATACATAGGCTACAATTTAAAAAGATGTGTGAATTATCGAATTGTATAAAAAGCATTTGACGTTGTACTTATTTCTGTTTATTCCCTCGGTAATTATAAGATCACGGGTAAATTTCAATAAGATACAATGAACTGAATTTCTAGACCACTATAGGACCCTGACGTATTAACTATTAGATAGTGACAACGTAAAAGCGACTGAAGACAAACATATCGATTGAGTTTGACATGGTACGTCTAGATATAAATATGGTTGACAGTGCATTATATAAATTGTTACATTAGAAGGGCTCAAAACGTAAGGTTTCTGAGGCATTTTAAGTGTTTATATTTAAATTTCACTAGTATAGAAATTCTTCTTGAAGTTAATACGCATGTTAAAGAATGTATACAAAACTCGACCAAATTATTCTGTCTGCTAAATGTATTTTTTTTTCGAATAGTAGCTAATAAATGCTAAACCTCAGTAATTAATAATGGAAAGTCAAATAAATATTCACTGTATCATTTAAGTTATCTACCTGAATATTTTGTAATAAATGTAATCTAACACGCCAGTATTTCATTTCTCATTATCGTACGCAAACCTAAAACAATTTTAATATATAAACTTCACAGTATTCCGACACAAAATTAACGTAGAATTTTAAAAGTAATGAAGACCTTAATTTACTACATGTTTTAAAAGTCGAATTAACTTGCCCGCAAACGAATAATAAAATTCCAAAATTATACCACCGTATCCACGTCCAAAGTCCCAAAAAAAAAGGAAAATAAAAAAAACACATTTGAACGCATCTCAACTCATCACAGCACACATACATAGAATCGGTCACAGCACTCGCGCTACGCCGTAGTTCGTAGAGGGTCTACGCGCGCTCTACGCGGCGGCCGCCGTAGCACTGGCGCGCGGCGGGCGGGCGGCCTGTTTCAATTATATGCTTTGTTGCGTCCGAGTGACAAAGATGTATTTAGTGTTGCAACAAGTTTTTAAGTTATGTTGTGGTTAAAAATGTTTATCTTTCATTATAATCCAACTACTTCCATTATCAAATATTGACTTTTTAAAGTTAGTGTTATATATTATTCATTATTATAATTATTTAGTATTAAAATGAGTATGAAATGAATGTAAAATTTACTCTTCTTAGGTATAATACTTCTAGATTTATTTCAGACATCACAAAAGTCATAATTAAATTATTGTATTTATTTCCATTCAGAAGAAAAAAAATTACTTACGAGTATAATAGTTTTGTCGTCTAGTTTCGTAATCGGGACCCTTGTCTTTAAAAACCAATCAAGTCGTATACAATAATTTCATCAACAACTTACAGATAAATTAACATTATATTTTAAATATTACAATAACATCGTTCTATCCGCTTCAACTCGTTTTAACATAACAAAAACGTCAAACAGAAAACGATATTTACATACAGATTTAATACAGATATAAAGTGAAGTTGAAAAAAATAAAGACTACAAACTGTTTTTTTTTTATGAACGAGATTTGATCGTCTTGGACTTATGTTGTTAAATATGGCACTTCTAATTGTAATAAAAATATTTTTGTCTTAAAGAAGAACGTACATTAGAATGTACAAAAAACATTTAAAAGATTAGCAACTCGTGGATATATGCAATCGCCCATTATTAGCAACTACCATCGCTTTCTAACATAACAGGAATGACCCTTTTTCACACCCACGTAACATAAAAAATATTTAAAAGTAGCTCCTAATTACGAATTCCCAAGGATTTCCTGTTTCTCTCTTAGTGTTTTTACTTGTTTGAATAAGGCAGTAAATGTGAAAAAAATAATTACGAGCCATCAAAGAAGGCCGCAGGATCTCGTGCCGGTCGAAATGGAGAAAAAATGGCCAAGTTCGTGAATAAATAACACATTAAGGGTTCCGTGATTAATAATATCGTAACTTTTAAAGCGATGGTGCACTATAGTTAAAGTAATGGCATTTTTGTAAATATTTTTTAAGGATTCGATTTATTTTTTGAGGATTTTTGTTCTGATGAATAATTCTAGCTACATTTTTTAATAAATATTTATTCAGACATACATATGTATTTTAATTGGGAATATAGATGCTGTAACGCAACAATGCTGTAATCAAAAGCGCTGTCAAATGCACGGTGTCTGGTAATGACACAAAAAAGGATAAACGCACATTAGATACTCGTATTACTTAAAAATCCTTTCCTGACTGTACATCTGATTTTTGAAAAAACTTGTTTACACCGAATAAATTTGGTCAAATCAATAGCAGTTTTATTTTAGTTTGTTATATATTAGTCGTGTCTAGAGGTACCTATAAATCCTTATTCTCAATATGCATTTAAATTAAGGTGGAATATATTTTCAGTAAATGTCATTGATTCGGAATTGTGATCATATGTTTAAAAATTACTAAGTTTTACTGATTAAAATTACATTAAGATACTATAGGGTGGGCCAATGATAAATGCATTTTAACAAAGGAGGTCGATACAAAAGTGACTTTATCACTAGAGCCCACCCTATATTATATTCAAACATAACGAGTATCAAATACGTAATAGTACATTAATACTCATAAAACAATCAAAACATTTTGTAAAAGTATCTATTTATAAGATATATCCATAAAGGCACTTAAGTATACTTAATTAAAATATAACAATATTTATTCAACGAAATCGGCGTATCTTTAGCAGGATAAATTTTAAGATAGATGTTTTTCCACGGGACCCTAAAAAAACACGGAATAAAACGCTTAAACTGTCCGAAATGAATTATCTACGCACTGACAAGTGAAACACTCTATAGTCTGAAAAACGGAGCGGTTGTCTATGGCGAGGCAATTTATCTAAGGACTTGGCTTTACACTTCAATCTTTTGTTTTCGTGCAGTTGTTTTTTGTTTCTTAAATTGACTTAATGGTTTAGTTGAGAGATAAAATGACCTTTCTAACGGATTTCAAAAGAAGGAGGAGGTTCGCAATTCGACTGGTTTTTTTTTGTTGTATGTATGTTACCAGATATCTCCAAGAATCCTGAACCGATTTGTTTTTAGTGTAAGAACGTGTATAACTCCGGGATGGTCCCTTTGACACCAAGTTGGGGTCTGACGATGGGAACTTGGAGAAATCGAGGGATCTCGTCAAATGTTATAGGTACATGTATGGCACTTATGGTCATTTTTAGGGTTCCGTAGCCAAAATGGCAAAAATAGAACCCTTATAGATTCGTCATGTCCGTCTGTCGGTCTGTCACAGTCGATTTACTCAGAAACTATAAATGCTACAGTAATGAAATTTGGTAAGGATATGTGTTGTATGAACAGCTACAGGATTATGATACTAAATTGTAAAAAAAACTATTGGGGTGGGGGCCCTCCATACATGTAACTGAAGGATATAATTTTTTTTTTAGTTGTATATATAGTACGGTCAAATCGTACATTAAACTCGCAAAACATGTAGTAAAGCTGCATTTTTGGTATGTTGTTTAGACACCATAGGGCACTATAAAACCACATTTTGCAAGCAAAAAAAAGTTGTGCTAGTTACGTAGTACGTGAAAAACTGCGAAATTTACGGTCATTTTTCAGTTTCTGATTTTTATTAAAAAAACCTTACGTGTTTTGACATTATATGTTAGGAAGCGTTTAAAGATTAATAAATTTCCAACAAGTTGAGCTAACATGTATTACCGTAGGTCTTACAGTTTTAGAGATTTGCGACTTCTTAAAAGTACTCTTTTTAGTAAACTAACGCTATTTTGAGTTTTCCTAACGATTTCGGCTTAATATCGCCTCACCTAATTATGCTACGAAAAACATGCCATAATGACCTTATAGCGCACTTAATATTCTTTCGTTAAAGGGTAAAATAATGTCAGCAAACTTTGTAATTGAAAATAAAAAAGCGTAATTCAAAAGGCAGTAGGCCCGCTATCTAAGTTTTTCATACAAATCGCAAGTCGTGTTGCAAAGCTGCAATTTTAGTATATTATATAGGCCCTATAAGGACGTACAAAAATGGGGTTGTATTACTTTATTGTACACTTTTCCACTATGTTTTTAAGATAATTGACTTTATTATTAAAGTACGATATAAAATGAAAACAAACAATATAAGGACTTAACTACCTATAAATAAAAAATTTGGCCTAAATCGCCGTCAGTGTGCAAGGTACCCAGAAGGCTGGCCGCATTCCCCCGTTGTATGGCTATACTCAAACGCTGTGCAAGGTACTGGCCAGCCCTCTGGTCGCCTGAGGTCTCTATTAGGCGAGCCGCTAGATCTTTAAAAAGACTATGTGCACTTGGCCCCCATGGCCCCATGGTCTCCACACCAAACGCCGCAAATATGTAGCTGGTTCCTAAAGCAGCATATTTGCGGCGCTTGAGATTTTCGGCTAATGATGCCGCGGCGCCAGCAGCAACGCTGGTGACCGAAACATGGGACGGCGCCAGAGTGTCAACGCAGGTGGCGTCCCAAACTAGCGGCCGGCCCATGCTCCAGGGCACCAGCGTCATTCCGTCAGGCCTCTTGCCGTCGTCCCTGGCCAGACCGTTGGGCTCTAGGACGGCCGGTATTTTCGCGCTAACAAGGGCGCGACGGATAACATCATTGATGCTGGCGTGACGGGGGATCCTTCCAGCGCTTCGGACACATGAAAGGCCATGGTGGCCAAGTGTGTCCACCATTGTGCCACACTGACAGCGATGTGGTTGGTTTGTAGATGCCCCTAAACGTAAGCTAGCTGCCAGGCGAAATGTGGTATTGTCAAGGAGAGTACCAATATTTGATGAGGGTAGGGCATGTAGCCACAGACCCGACTCCCATTCCGCAGTCGCAAGGAGACGAGCTCGGTCTGTCGAACTAGTTGACGTGTTTAAAAGGTTATCCCGTACTAGTCGACAGAGTGGCTCGTCCCACTGCCTCTGCGAACAAAGATTGGCAGGCGGGTCTGTGTTGGGACAGGTTATAGACCAAACGTTCTTGGCCTCGGAGCAGTGTGCGGCTTCTACGGATCCAATGGAAGGTTCTAGTATTTTATTTATAAGGCTTTGAGCACCATGCACCGAGGACAAGAACACAGGTAGGGCAACAGAAGAAATTTGGCGGATACCCATGCCACCCAACCTAATGGGAAGGCTGGCCTGGGTCCATGATCTATGGTCAAAATGGATATTGAATATGGATGTGATTGTTTCTTCTATTATAAAATCAAATTTTGATACTAAGGTGGGATATTTCCAAAGATGAGTTGCGCGGAGTATGTATGTGAGTTTTGGGACGAAAAGGCAGTACTTTATGATTGTATAGGCTGAATGCATGTTAATTTTGGCCAAACGGTGTGATGTTGTTTTAAAATTTTGAATTTTATAGTCAACTATACTTTCAAAGGATTGATCTAAAACGGGACAACCAAGGAGGTGAAGCGATTCTTTATTTATAATTTTGATACCCGGAGCTAGTTGTCTAAAAAGGTCGATTGTGTTGTTCTTGTCTGGACAAGAGTCGGCAATAAAAATGAATATTACAAGAAATACAAAAAAGGAATTTCGGCATAAGACGAAAAAAACTGAAAAATTATTAGACTTCTTTTCCTTTTTGACGTTTAATTAAGAAACTATTATCTTTTTGATACTAATTGCTACAAAACTTAAAAAGAATATTAAATTTGAAAGGATTTGAGCTACCTTGCATTACCCTAAATTATATAGATTTAGAGATACGACATTTCAAAATGTGCCGTTTATTAAGTTAAGAAAATAAATGCATGTTTTGAAGCCTCGTATACCCCCAACTACAAGACTTACAGTAATTGTTATCGGCTCAATTTGTTCCAAATTTAATGTAGTTGTTATCTACAATTACTTTTTTTTCTTAGCGCGAACGTTTTGCCAATATTTAGTGAATAGCTTTAACGTAACCTAAAATTTGTTTAATTTTTGATAAAAGGGCACTTTATGAAATGTCGTATCTCAAAATATATATATTTTACGGTGATGCAACGTAGCTCAAATCCTTTCAAATTTAATGTTCTTTCTTAGTTTTATAGCAATTAGTATCAAAAAGATAATAGATTTTTAGTTAAACGTCAAAAACT
>JALPQI010005684.1:0-60250 GCA_025490895.1 Thaumatotibia leucotreta
GTATAGTTGAGCACGTCTGTAATACGGCCATATGATTTCAGTGATGTAATCCAACGTCAACGTAAGCCATTTACATGTATTAATTTATTGCCTGGCCAAGTGTTCTTCTTGCAATTCATTTTTTCTTCTCTTGTGTACCTACGTATTCTGTCGATATCTTGTCTAATTATGCGTTGTTCTAGAGATTCGTTTTTCCTTCTCTCTTGTGTATTTATTCTATTGATATCTTGCCTACATGTGCGTTGTTCTAGAGATTCGTTTTCTCTATGTTTAGCAGTAGCTAAACTTATTTTTTCTAAGCTTTGCCGCTTGTGGACATCGCTTTCATTAGCAATCTTCTCCTGTCTCTTCAATTTCGCCTTCTCTAAACGTCGTTTTCTTTGTATAGTTGTTTCTGTTTTCTTCATGTTATTCCCACGAGTATAGGACAAATAACGGTCCATCCCCCCAGATGTCCATTGTAGAGGGATAAGGGCTACAATACAACAGGGTTTGCCCTGGTACCCTGAGGCGCAACGTTAGCGGCAAGACATGTTTATACACCCTCATACCATTCAGCCCTCGACACGTGCTCACCTTGGCATTGGGTCATCCATCCAATCAATCATATAATTCATATATAATTAATATGGGACGAAAGCAAGAGACTCGTCAAGACGAATCAAACGAGACCAAACTCGATGGGGTTGCGTCGTTTAATTACGGAGTTTCTATGGCCACCTTCCGGCTCCAACATCAGACCCTGGTTATCATATAGTATCAAAGTACTCGTCAAGACTAATCCAATGAGCCCAAACTCGATGGGGTTGCGTCGTTTAATTAAGGAGTTCCTATGGCCACCTTCCGGCTCCATCATCAGACCCTGGTTACCATATATTTAGTATCAAAGTACTCGTCAAGACTAATCCAATGAGCCCAAACTCGATGGGGTTGCGTCGTTTAATTACGGAGTTCCTATGGCCACCTTCCGGCTCCAACATCAGACCCTGGTTATCATATAGTATCAAAGTACTCGTCAAGACTAATCCAATGAGCCCAAACTCGATGGGGTTGCGTCGTTTAATTACGGAGTTTCTATGGCCACCTTCTGGCTCCATCATCAGACCCTGGTTACCATATAGTATCAAAGTACTCGTCAAGACTAATCCAATGAGCCCAAACTCGATGGGGTTGCGTCGTTTAATTACGGAGTTCCTATGGCCACCTTCCAACTCCAACATTAGACCCTGGTTACCATATAGTATCAAAGTACTCGTCAAGACTAATCCAATGAGCCCAAACTCGATGGGGTTGCGTCGTTTAATTACGGAGTTCCTATGGCCACCTTCCAACTCCAACATTAGACCCTGGTTACCATATAGTATCAAAGTACTCGTCAAGACTAATCCAAGGAGCTCAAACTCGATAGGGTTGCATCATTTAATTACGGAGTTCCTATGGCCACCTTCCAGCTCCATCATCAGATCAGCTCTATGTCACAATAACATTGCATTGTCATCCGATTTATACATGCATTCTAAATTTCAGCTCAATCGGAAACCGGGAAATGGATCAAATTTAAGTTGCAAGATTTGATTACAGAACGACAGACAACGGGACAGGTGAAACTAAATAAAAGCTTGTAAAAAGGAAAGTTTCATAGTGACAATCTAAAGGTGCAAAAGAGCATTCGCTGTTCTATCCCCCACTCTACAAAATCAACGAATCACGTTTCGTTTAACGATCGAATTTCGTAGAGTAGGGCGATAGAACAGCGAATGCTCTTTTGGTCTGCATGCACCTTAAGGCATTTTGGAAATTGTGGTAGGGTTTCGTGACTAACTGTGACTATCATCATCACCTATGATATTTCACTGCTGGACGTAGGCCTCTCCTATTAACTATGCATATAGACGCATTAGGAGGTAAATACCCATAATCGCCATGCTTAGCAAGCGGATTGGCGATCGCAGTAATGTGTCAACTATGATGACGCTGCTGCCCATCATCAATCTTTTATCAAATAATGGTCAGTGACACTTCAATCCCTTAGTCGACTCTTACGACACCCGCAGGAGGAGTTGGGGTGGTGACAAATGTATTCTTACTGCCGACTAATGTATTCTTTCAACTGTGACTAGACACATTAGTAACTATTTACTGTGGGAGGTGCTGCTGCTGTAGTTGAATAAAACTTAGGGGTAAAACTTTAAGAAGAATCACTTATTTTATATTACGCGGCGCGCGAGTGTGACCAGTATGCTTAGCACATGATTGGTATTTCACTATGTCGCCGCGAGATAGTTTTTCCATCTTTTACTAACTTTATCTCGCGGCGACATATTGTCGCACTCATCCTGTGCGACATTTATTTATTTTATGTCATTAATTTAAATACAGAACTCATCCGAAAGCAATTACTGTTATACAACCTCCGTGGTATTCTACTAGCCGGCCTATCAATTACCATAAAAAAACTATAAATAAATTCATATTTCGTATTTAATTTTATCGTTTATCTACGTGAATAGGTACTACTGTCATATTCTAGCCGCATATGAACATAATTAAGATGGTTCCGCTTTTACCGTTTATCGTGCTACGTGTCATATTTGCGCTTAAATATTTTATCAAATCGTGACAGCAACGTCGACAAATGATAAACAAGGATCCACCTTGTTAAGTGATTACGACGCATGTCACGAAAGATGATAAAAGTGCAATCACAGATACAAAATATGTACCTAGTTGTTCACGGAACCATTGAATGAATGAGTATTTTATAAAATATTCAGAACGATGACAAACGGTTCGCACAGCCTTAACAATTCATTTCGCAAACTAATATTTTGCAAGACTTGCTCTTCTAAGAAGATAGCAGTAGGCCGTGTTTTGACGATGGCTACCCACAACGCTATTTACAACTTTTGAATTATTACTTAGTAGCTATGATTTCTGTTGGAAAAAAGTGTTCATTCATAATGGAACCTCTTCATTTGAGGCGTGAATGGTGATTGAATAAAAATTGCAAGTTTGTGATATGTTAGAGCTGTTCTGAAAGTTTTTAGCTGCTCCTTCTCTGATATCAATTTAATAGTAAGTAGGTACACATCACATCCTATCTCAGTCACTGCTGGACATAGGCCTCTCCTATTTACTATGCGTATAAACGCATTTTAGGAGGTAGATGCCCATAATCGCCACGCTGGGCAAGCGGATTGGCGATCGCAGTAATGTATCCACTGTGATGACGCTGCTGCCCATCATCAATCTTTTATCCAATAGTGGTCAGTGACACTTCAATCCCTTAGTCGACTCTTACGACACCCGCAGGAGGAGTTGGGGTGATGCACAGACAACATAGGTTATGTTGTCTGTGGGGTGATGACAAATGTATTCTTACTGCCGTCACCACACAGCTTTCTTACTGCCTGCACTAGTTAGGAAAATTTTTATTTCGAAATACAAAAATGATGATGATTTTGTTTTCGTTAAAGGCCTTTAACTATGAACATTTTTTTTGCAATGGACTCGTAAATATCTCTGTTTTTGAAATTGAGGCGTAATTGGAGTGCCTAATGCTAACAGAAGAATGGAGAAGACAAGCTATGGATAGGAGTGAATGGAGATTGGGGGAGGCCTACGCCATCGAGGCGACTTCCATAAATAGAGAGAAGTAGGAAATTATAAAGCACAAATTTTAACTTAATTAATATAATTAAAATCTAAAATTTTGTTGAATTGTTAAAGAAATTTAATTATTTATTTTTAATGTAATGTAAATGCTAAAATACGCTAGGAAAATGTGATAAAAATGCGTGATACTATTATCTGAAATTATTTATGGTAGAATAAAGGCTATTTTTATTTATTTATTAATGCTAACAGTATTTTTTGAAATTTCCAATCTATTTCGTCTCATTCAATAAAACGCTTTTATATTTTCGCCCTTTCGATTAAATCCTACAGTAATTTATTTAAAAAGCTTCGCAATCGAAAAACCATTCACCGAGTATTTACTAGCAATCATTTGATAAGACATTTGCAAACAAAGCCCGCGATTGTTGGCAATAAAATGGATGAGACGCGTCACTTGGCACAATGAGGAGAAACGAGAAACGTTCGAAATTCGAATTCCGAAAACTGCGAGTTTTTTAAACAGGCTCTGTGATTGGCCAGTTGTTTCGTGTACCTAACGACATTCACGCCTTTAAAATTTCGTTCCATTTTTAGGGGTTCGGTGTAAACAAGAAACCTTTATAATTTCGCCATGTCCGTCTGTCCGTCTGTCTGTCTGTCCGCAGCATAGCTCTGGGACTGTTAGTACTAGAAAGTTGCAATTTTGTATATTTTTTTTTATTTACTAAAATCCTAGTGTGCGATATCGTTGAATAGGTATTTTAAAAAGAATAAGTGTCTCAGAAGAAAGTTTTTTTCAAAAGTCATTACCTACCTATTTTCGGAGAGTCCGAAAAAAATAAAATAAAACATGAATATACAATACTTATACAATACTTTTAACTGCCGTTTTCGAATCTAATCGCATGCGGCAAACGACGAATGTCGTTGTCGTACTTATTAAACAACTTTCTAACATTTTTAGGTTTGCACGTTCTCTAATGTACTATTGTCTAACAACTTTTGAGTGTGAAAAATTAAAGAAAAAAAAACCTTTTTAAAAACAAGCTTTTATTATTTGTTCATAAAATGAACTAAAAAGTTAAAAATAAATTAACTCTAAAAAGAAATATAGCACTTTGTAACTTGATTGTAACCTTTAAAGACAAATAAGCGTCTTCGTCTAGAACAAAATAATTCCATATTGTACAAATTTATTTAATTTTAACACTAAAACTTTTCACCATACATAATTATTCAATCTCGTCCCCCCTCTTTATCATAGTCCCCATTTATAAATGAAAGCGTGTTACATTTAATACAACACAACATTTTTCTCAAGCTATCACAATGTAACACGCTTTCATTTATAAATGGGGGACTATGATAAAGAGGGAGGACGAGATTGAATAATTATGTATGGTGAAAAGTTTTAGTGTTAAAATTAAATAAATTTGTACAATATGGAATTATTTTGTTCTAGACGAAGACGCTTATTTGTCTTTAAAGGTTACAATCAAGTTACAAAGTGCTATATTTCTTTTTAGAGTTAATTTATTTTTAACTTTTTAGTTCATTTTATGAACAAATAATAAAAGCTTGTTTTTAAAAAGGTTTTTTTTTTCTTTAATTTTATTTTTAACTTTTTAGTACCTCTATTTTTAATTCGAAATTTACTACGACATAGTTCGCAGCGCGTAGCAGCGTTATTCCGTTATGAAGTCCGTAGTTCGTTCACATGATATACAGTATGTATCACCTCGTAGAGCAAAGAAAGAAACCCATTAATGTTTAGATCATATTAAACAACTTTTACTATGGGGCCAAACCTGAATTCACAAAAAAAAAATTGACAGTTTCATACATTTTGATTGCCTGATCATGAACACGTTGTATGGGAGAGTAATTTTTTTTTCGTGAATTCGAGTTTAGCCCCATAGTAAAAGTTGTTTAGTATGATCTAAATATTAATGAGTTTCTTTCTTTGCTCTACGAGGTGATACGTACTGTATGTAATATGTACCTACTGATTTAAATATCAATAATGTTGAAATTATGTAATCACTCGTTAGTTATTTGTAACGTTTCTCATTCTATCCATTTCTTTTAATGCATCAACATTACAAGGTTTCTTCGACGTCAACTTGGAGCAGTCAAGTTCTTCGATTTGAAGACCTGCTAAAGACCTAACTCGGCTTAAAGCTACATAAGCTTGACCAGCAGCAAACAATTTGGAGCCTAGATAAATAACAGCATGATCTACAGTAGTTCCTTGCATTTTATGCACAGTTGAAGCCCTCGGGAGCATTCTTCTTTCAGCTGTGCCGTGATTAAATTTAGCAGGAAATTGAACTGATTTAGGGTGTATTATGTGAATGCCATCGTTACCAAAGTCTACGCGAACCGATGGTACATCGCTATCGTATAGTTGAGCACGTCTGTAATACGGCCATATGATTTCAGTGATGTAATCCAACGTCAACGTAAGCCATTTACATGTATTAATTTATTGCCTGGCCAAGTGTTCTTCTTGCAATTCATTTTTTCTTCTCTTGTGTACCTACGTATTCTGTCGATATCTTGTCTAATTATGCGTTGTTCTAGAGATTCGTTTTTCCTTCTCTCTTGTGTATTTATTCTATTGATATCTTGCCTACATGTGCGTTGTTCTAGAGATTCGTTTTCTCTATGTTTAGCAGTAGCTAAACTTATTTTTTCTAAGCTTTGCCGCTTGTGGACATCGCTTTCATTAGCAATCTTCTCCTGTCTCTTCAATTTCGCCTTCTCTAAACGTCGTTTTCTTTGTATAGTTGTTTCTGTTTTCTTCATGTTATTCCCACGAGTATAGGACAAATAACGGTCCATCCCCCCAGATGTCCATTGTAGAGGGATAAGGGCTACAATACAACAGGGTTTGCCCTGGTACCCTGAGGCGCAACGTTAGCGGCAAGACATGTTTATACACCCTCATACCATTCAGCCCTCGACACGTGCTCACCTTGGCATTGGGTCATCCATCCAATCAATCATATAATTCATATATAATTAATATGGGACGAAAGCAAGAGACTCGTCAAGACGAATCAAACGAGACCAAACTCGATGGGGTTGCGTCGTTTAATTACGGAGTTTCTATGGCCACCTTCCGGCTCCAACATCAGACCCTGGTTATCATATAGTATCAAAGTACTCGTCAAGACTAATCCAATGAGCCCAAACTCGATGGGGTTGCGTCGTTTAATTAAGGAGTTCCTATGGCCACCTTCCGGCTCCATCATCAGACCCTGGTTACCATATATTTAGTATCAAAGTACTCGTCAAGACTAATCCAATGAGCCCAAACTCGATGGGGTTGCGTCGTTTAATTACGGAGTTCCTATGGCCACCTTCCGGCTCCAACATCAGACCCTGGTTATCATATAGTATCAAAGTACTCGTCAAGACTAATCCAATGAGCCCAAACTCGATGGGGTTGCGTCGTTTAATTACGGAGTTTCTATGGCCACCTTCTGGCTCCATCATCAGACCCTGGTTACCATATAGTATCAAAGTACTCGTCAAGACTAATCCAATGAGCCCAAACTCGATGGGGTTGCGTCGTTTAATTACGGAGTTCCTATGGCCACCTTCCAACTCCAACATTAGACCCTGGTTACCATATAGTATCAAAGTACTCGTCAAGACTAATCCAATGAGCCCAAACTCGATGGGGTTGCGTCGTTTAATTACGGAGTTCCTATGGCCACCTTCCAACTCCAACATTAGACCCTGGTTACCATATAGTATCAAAGTACTCGTCAAGACTAATCCAAGGAGCTCAAACTCGATAGGGTTGCATCATTTAATTACGGAGTTCCTATGGCCACCTTCCAGCTCCATCATCAGATCAGCTCTATGTCACAATAACATTGCATTGTCATCCGATTTATACATGCATTCTAAATTTCAGCTCAATCGGAAACCGGGAAATGGATCAAATTTAAGTTGCAAGATTTGATTACAGAACGACAGACAACGGGACAGGTGAAACTAAATAAAAGCTTGTAAAAAGGGCAACAAATTCAAATTTTATGTAAGCGATCCATAAATCGAACTTACAATTTTTAAATTTGCCCTCTTTATCTACTGCCAAAGGTTATTGGACAGAGTTTTTATCACTAACTTTCGTAACGCAATTGACGCTATAGTATTTTTTTGCAATTGTCCTTCACACGAAAGTTGGATTATTTTGGCCGCAGTTTCCTATCCTAGTCTTCATTGAGACAAATAAGTAAGTACAACATTTCGCAGGTGAAGTACCTACCTATTTGGTAAAATAAAATAATATTATTCAAATAAGAATTAAAGTACACATTATATTTTTTCAAGAGTTCTCATGATCGTTTGTGTTTTAACGACGTTTTCATCCCCGTCCCTGCATCTCGATCCTTTTTTCCCGTATGCAAAGGAGCACATTTGCATCCTCAGAAACCACACTCAACCTAATTTGGATGCGTCCGCTATCTCCGGAATCGTTAAAATACACTCACGGTAGCGAGAACGGTACAAAACACAAAACAATAAATAAATAACGAGAACAATAAATATAATTAAAAACGACAAAAAGCGTCCGTCCGCAACGCGGTACAAACGGTTGCGCGTTCGCGAACGACTCTATAACAACCATACAAATATCGCTGTTAAACTACATTCAAATACATTCTCTAACACATTGAGTTAAAACTCATGATTACATTTCATCAGACCATATCCGTTCAACATTTTGTCACCGGCACGTCACGATTTGGAAGCCTCCTCATTAGAGATTTTTGTTTTAAATACTGGCCGGAGAGTCCACAATCGCGCGTTCCGTTTTTTGAATTCAAAAATGGAATTTAAACGAGATGACATTTCTTTATTGGACGGACGCGAATCTCGCTGCATTCGCTCATTAAACTGAAGGAATAGAGATGAGAATCGCATGTTCGGAGAAATCGAATTTGACAGATTCTCGGAGTTGGTACGTAACTCGTTCTATGAGGAGAGATCGAAACTAGGGGAATGTTTCAATCGCCTACCATAGCAACCTCAATATGAGGAGGTACCTTCGATTTCTTAAGGATTCGGAAGATACCATTATACTGGTTTGGCCGAGCGTTGAACGAGTTATTTATTGAGAATATAATGCTAGGTCCTAATAGGGCGGCGGCGGTATTCGGAGTTGTCGCGTTGTCCAAAATTTATTGCACCAATTAGCTGGATCCACGTGAAGGGGTTATCATGTCGCTCGATCGCACTATTTGGGAGGTAATGGTCGAATTTCGGAGAACGGCGATCATATCTTTTTTTTTCACAACTGGTAGAATTTTCGGAAGCGAGAATCTAACAAGTTAATTGGATAGGAGCATTCTTTGGTCACATGTGTAGGTGCTTTGGGATCATTACGATCATGGATTAATTAGGATGCTGCTGTATTTTGAGATGATGCGATAAGGTTCATATCTCGAATTTAATTGCGAGTGATTTAAAATTACAACCGGTTTGATGATAAAGATATCTCACTAAGACTTATGTCTGAAACGAGCAAAGTATTCATTAATTACTTGAGTGCAAAAGACACGGCTAATTAATGTACATGAACATTTGTTAAACATATACAAAGTGGTCAAAAACAATTAGTTAAACTTCCAGAATGATCGACAAATTATGAAATTACATATATCCTTAGTCAAGCTACAGGTTATAGGTTTATCGTAATTTCAATATTATGTACTTGGTCTGGTATATTATATCTATAGTCATACATAAAATACAACTAGCAAAGTCATTTACGCCTGAAGATTTTTTTTTATATTGCTACAACAAAGTGGCTCCACTCCACCTGATCGTAAGTGAAAAGTAGAGCCCAAATCGCGGCGGCAACGAATAGGAGACCTGTCAGTTGTCACCGCCTTGGCCCGCAAATAGGCCTCAAATCATTATCTACACACGACGAGTTGACATTCCGTAGAAAATACAATTTTAGTCTGTTTTAGTTATTTGTTCGTCAAATAAGCGATATTTGACAATGGTTAAGGCGGCTAAATGAAAAAAAAAAGACTGAAAGGGCCACCCATTTAAAAACATCTGCATTGTTTTTTTACTGCCTATAATATAATATTATGTCTTCATGTAGTCTAAGCTAGTAATAAAATAAAGCTGGGGTTTACATTGAAAACAGCTGCCGTAAATTTAAATGGACAGCCATCGGATTTCCGAAAACCCGGGAACAAAAGCAGAAGCAAGATGGAGCGATTAGCTGAAACGCGAGGCTCAGAGCACTGTTACAACTGTTCTAATATTAAAATATATATTTGGCTTTATCGACAAGTGTTATCGCACTTGCGATTTGCGAGTGATTTAAATGCAAAGCGAGTTTCCATTATGGGTGCCGTAAAACGAAAAAATGTAAACGAACCTAAATATTTGCATTATTTCATAATCACGCACTTTCAGAACATAATCTTGGTCTTATCACATACATTTCAATTTATAATTATTAGGTACCTAGGTACCTTCCTACTCTTAAAACATAAATCTACGAACAATACGAACATGATTCATGTTGTGTGACAAAGACAAGAAATGCTATTGAAAGTCATATTTGTTTACATTTTTCTCGTTTTCTACTGATGCACGGAATTGATTCGCCGAGAATAGTACATTTCGATACAAGTATAAAAAAAAAAATTTTCGACTAGGGTGAAAGTTGGAGCCCGAGTGAAACGAGGGCGACAATCACCCGAGTTAAAAATAAGTTTTTACACGTGTATCAAACGACTTTTTTCATAACAAGAGCCTTAAAAAGAGAAATTTACGCACGCGAAGTGTGCGCAAAGTTTACTTTTCCGCACTAGTTAGGAAAAAAATATTTTCACGTACCTACGCACTGCGGCTAATTGTTATCACCAATCCGTTTACCATGTAAACCCCACTCTTTATCTGAACAAGTAGTCTGTATCTGTATACCTATACAGATTGCCGATAAAAAAGTGCGTTCCCCATGCTAGTTAGGTTTTGGGAAGCAGAATTACAATCTACATAAGTTACGCTGTCACTCTATCAGCTGGAGGGTCGCAGGCCCGACGGTTCGCCCTACGCGATCCATTCACGTTGTGAGTCTATCAGCTGGAGGGCCGCAGGCGAACCGATTGCGAAGCGATTTTTGTAGAACCGGCCTCAGCGTGGCGATTATGGGCATTAAGCAGCCTGTCCGAAGAGATGAAACTAGCCAGCATATCCTTGCTGAATGCGTCATATACGCATCAGCGAGATATGACGTGTTTGGCAGGGATAGGCTGGAGGAGAAGGAACTCAGGGAGGGACCTTAGATACGTCCTGCGGTTCTGCAAGAAAATTGGAAGGCCAGAGGGAAGTATTGGGGGAACGTTACCGGAACATTAACCTGCAGCTCCAGCTAAGGGAAATGGAGTGAATGAGTACATTGGATGCTCGACAGCCCGCTCGAGTCCAGTCGAGCGTCCCTCCGTAACATAACATAACATTATGCCTTAACCTCTAAGGACCATTCTATTTTTAGAACAAGTGAAATAATATCCCAGTGTCCTAAAAAAGGACATTTTATTTTTAATTTTGGGAACTAAATAAAATTCATATTTTTTTGAAAAATTTGACGTCATTGGCCGTTATGAGTAAATTTAGTTGTCCTAAAAATAGAACGTTGGGCCTTACGAGGATAACATGGGCATTACCTCCTAATGCGTATACGCCTAGCTAAAAGGAGAGGCCTTTATCCAGCAGTAAACTGAAATAGGCTGATGATGTGATATGAAACAAAATAATAGTAGATTACATGTCAAGCCCGTTTAAGTGGGAAATGCTTCGGATGACGTGTAATTGTAGGCCGAAGCGAAGCCGAGGCCGACAAACATGTCATCCGAGGCTTTCCCATTAAATGGCCGAGGTGTGTATACTATTTTTCTGCTCAACGGAGCCGGCAGGCGGCAAATTAGTTTAGCGCAGCGGCCGGCAATGTGCTGTTTGCCGGCCGGTGGGCAGAAAAGAGTATTTTATTATAAAATCTCGTCAACAAATTATCAGCCTTCATAACCTCGTTTTTTATCAGAATTACAACCGATAAAGTTTATAACGCAACTCAATCGCGGCTCAACTTAATTAACTTTATTTAATTAGCTTCAAACGCCATCGTTAAACAAATTATGTTTAATTATAAATAAATTTATGCGGCCAGCTTGGCGAGTAAAGGCTAAATTCACGAATTTTAATTTGGGTGCACAGTTTTAAGCGATTCCTTCGCTGATACGACGGCCGTTGTTGCAAGCACTGTATTAAATAGGGATTTTAACAATGTCTCTATACTATACTCTGTTTGGTTAGGCATTTCACTAAATGTAAACAAAGTTGCAGTATCTTTTTAATGAAAACCACAAGTAGAATAGCAAATAAATAAATATCTTGGGACATCTTACACAAATCGACCTAGTCCCACGGCAAGCTCAATTGAGGCTTGTGATGTGGGTACCAGGCGACGATATACATATATAATAGATACTTAAATACATAGACATCCATGACCAAGGAACAAATATTTGTGATAAATAAATACACAAATAATGCCCTCGCCGGGATTCGAACCCGAAACCTCCAGCTCCGTAGCCTACCAACTAGGCTACGGAGGCTGCCAAATATCTATGATATAACAAGGAAATGCAGAAATTAAGTACCTAGTTCGGGTTTTTAAATACAATTTTCAATAAAAAAATAGGTACTGTAAGATTGTATTACATTTGGTTAAATACCTGACCAAACAGAGTACAGATGAGCTGATTTTTATTTTGCTCTGATTTTGATTTGATCATGACTTATCTTATTGGCGAGCCCTCTAAGTATATCTATAGTCTACACTGCACTTAAACCCTTCGGGATCTTTGAAGAAAAAGTACAAGAACAATATATGTCGATACATTAAAAAATATAAAAAAACCGGCCAAGTTTTGCGCGCGAAGGGCCGAAGGCGAAGGGAAAAATATACCCACGGTTAAATCAACCTATCTTAAAAACAAAAAATCGTTTGAAGAGTTTTATTAATATGCATTAAATAGTGAGGGGGGGGGGCACTTTTTTTAACACATTGAGATATGATATCTTGAAAACGCTTTGATTCAATAAAAATGTGTTTTAGAAACCTTTATATCTTTTTTAAAGACCTTTCTTTTCTATTGATAGCCCACACATACTTATGTACATAGAAAAAAAAAATTGTTACATTGGAGGGTGGGACCCCAATTTTTTTTTACATTATATCCTTGCCAAATTTCATTACTAGTTATTTTTTCATTAGTAGCATTTATAGTTTCTCAGTACCTGGGCTGTGACAGATGGACAGACGGACATGACGAATCTATAAAAGGGTTCCGTTTTTGCCACTTTTGGCTACGGAACCTTAAAAAACATCTCCCGAGATACAAAAAGTATGGAATTTTTCTAACTCAATGCCTCTCCCTTTACCTACTCATAAAATTTATTTAAGATGTTGATGATCGGTAATTTACGTTTCTATAGCGCCAAATTACTCTTTAGGTATCTATTAATTTCGAAACCTAAAGACATTATAACATTAACAACAAAATAAAAATAGGAACACATTTATCAGTATTTTTTTTATAGATTCTTAGCAAATAAATACTTTGACTTTGAATTTAACTTTAGAAATATTAAAGTTGTAGTAGTTCTAGTAGTATTCTCGTTTCTTCACTATACAGGGTGTTTTTTTTTCGACCGTTCAAATTCTACGTAGTGAATGTATAGGTCATACTGACCAACTTTTACTATGGGGACAAAGTCGAAATCGCGAAAAAAAAATCAGCTGTTTCATACATTTCGGCCGGCGTAATGCCGCCAATTTGTATGAAACAGCTGATTTTTTTTTCGCGATTTCGACTTTGTCCTCATAGTAAAAGTTGGTGAGTATGACCTACACATTCACTACGTAGAATTTGAACGGTCGAAAAAAAAACACCCTGTATTTTATATTACGAGCAGGCGGCCTTACCGCGGAAAACGAAATTCTTAAATTTCGAGGATTTGTCTTTCTCACTCTAATGACGCCTTCGTTTGAGCGACAGAGAAAAATCCTCGAAAGTTACGAATTTCGATTTTCGCGGTAGTAGGCCTGATATGATATTATTTTTATTTTCTTTATATTTTGGTTGTTTTTATATTTATGTGAATTAAACAAAAATGGATACCAAGCGTGAATATTTAGGTAGGTATTCCTTAACTTGCAATGTCAATGTTACAAACTCTACAGACGTCAACTGTCAATTCCAAACATTCTCAGACACTTCTTACTTAACCCAAACTCCCAACCAACCAGCTACAACCAACATAACAACATCCTTACTGTTTTGTCGCGACCGGTACCCAAGCAACCTTGTCGCACCACTCTCTCGCCTTTTCCCGTATCGCTTAAACAAACTCACCCACGCGCTCACAGCGACAGGGGTGCAACGCCGTCCGTGTTGATCTTAAAGTCCGGTAGCTAAAAGTAATTTGTGAAATTACTTTCGTAGAATTGTATCAATTAAGGAGTGTCGAGAACTGGCTGGTACAACTGGATCTCTGATATGCTTTTTTGAACATTTTGCGTTAAATTGCTGTATACAGGATGTCCTTAGCCATTGGACATAGCCAAAATGAACATATCCTTAAGGGTATTTGAAACAAGTAAAATAATAATGGATGTAACCGTTATGAAGAAAAGAAACTGTATGTATACATTTTTCGAACTTTCCATTCCGTTACCGCCATACAAAATGTATGAAAACATGGTAACAGAATGGAAAAAAAGCCTTTTTTACTAGCCTGATTGAGTGTCCCACTGCTGGGCAAAGGCCTCTCCCCTGACTCTCCATGACTCCCGATTCCATGTCTCTTCCGGCTAGTTGTTCCGGAAGGTATCAAGGTCGTCCCGTCATCTCCGCTTGGGCATGCCTCGCCCGCGCCTCGTTTCCGGCATCCACTTGGTGGCTATGATAGCCCACCTATCCGGATGCATACGGTGGACGTGGCCGGCCCAATCCCATTTGAGCCTAATAGCGATTCTTCTGCCTACGTCAGCTATCCCCGTTCTGGAGCGCAGCGTGGTGTTTCGGATACGGTCGGTCCTTTTGACCCTTAGAATGCTGCGCTCCATGGCGCGTTGGCAAACCTTCAGTTTGGTCTTCTGACTTGAAAGTGCTTGCGATTCAGAGTGGAATTAAAAGTTCCAAATCCAAAAAAATGTGTGGGGGACAACTTTGAAAACATGGCCTGAGGCAATACAGTCCACAGAATAATATGTAACGGTCTTAGGGCCCGGCCCCATGACCACGGTGCGGCGTCGTAGACGTAAAACGGCGCGGCGTCGTGGCATTGCACGTTGTCGCACCGTGGGAAATTACGGCGCGGCGTCGTGGCATTGCACGTTATCCCACCGTGCGAAATTACGACGCGGCGCCGGGCAAATCCACGTTGTCGTGACGGGCAGTTTAACGTTGCGGTGCCGTGTGGAGTAGATGCATTACGTGTTGCTTTTTTAAACGAGGTGATATTTTTCATAAGAGTTCTTTAAAACTTGACACAGACATTCTAAAATAATCATAAAACTTGTGATCACTTGTTTTCAGTGCCTTGTACTTCCTTATGAAATGACTTCCATCATGAATCATAATAGAAAGATATGGATTTATCCAATATTTTCTTTTCCTTTGATTTTTCTTCATGTTTCTTCTTATAAGTAGCAAGAGCAGAATACGTGTTATGGGATCCATGTCGAATTGCAGACTGATCGCAAAAATGTTTGGAGAAGTATGAGAAGGTACGGCGTCGTAATTTCGCACGGTGGGATAACGTGCAATGCCACGACGCCGCGCCGTAATTTCCCACGGTGCGCTAACGTGCAATGCCACGACGCCGCGCCGTTTTACGTTTACGACGCCGCACCGTGGTCATGGGGCCGGGCCCTTAGAACTTATTGCGTAGCTTTTAATTTATGTCACTATACTCTGTTTGCTTTGGCGTTTAAAAAAAGGTAAACAATCTTGCAGTATCTTTTTATTGAAAAATGCTGCATATAAAAATCCAAACTAGGTACTTAATGAATCAAAAACAATGTAAAGCACTGTATTTCCTTGTTATATTATGTATATTTGCTAAAACTTATTTTCTACTCGTAGTTTTCTATGAAAAATACTGCAAGATTGTTTACCTTTTTTTAAACACCAAACTAAATAATAAGATTTGGTGTCAGAATTTTGACTAAATGTTATCATGCCAAACCTATTGGAAGTTGCGTTGCCAGTGCGGTGACATTACTTCAGGTTGTATACCTACAATACGTTTCTTATTGTCGATAGTTGGAATAAAATTTGTTTTTTTTTTAATCTTTTGTTTTAATAGACAATTTCACGTTAGACCATTTTAAGTAGTAAACCTACATGGGCTTTAGGGTTTGTGGACAATATATATTTCTGTATATATTGTCTGTATATGTTGTACCCTGTATATTTCTGTAGCTACTATGATATTTTCGGAAGATCATACTTCAGTGCGATATAATGATGTCAGTACTATGTTTCTTGTGTTTGTTCGCAATGCATTTTTCTAATGTATTATCTAATTATTACTCGGATGATAGAGGCTCAATCTAATAGATAACTTAGCAAAGCAGTCCCATCATTTCTGTTACCGCAAAGAAAAAAATAGTACATTTCGATACAAGTGCAAAAAAAATTTTTTTCGACGAGGATGAAAGTTGAAGCCCGAGTGAAACGAGGGTGACAATCACCCGAGTTAAAAAGAAGTTTTTACACGTGTATCGAACGACTTTTTTCATAACAAGTACCTTAAAAAGAGAAATTTACACACGTGCGCAAAGTTTACTTTTCCGCACTAGTTAGGAAATAAATATAAACATGCTGTCGCTTCGCACTGCCTAGAGCTCTACAGTACCTAAGGAAGGGAGTTGCACCTTCACCTGATAACCTGCCTATATATAATTGGTTCTCTCAACTCTTCCCGCGGGTGTCGTACCGTAAGAGTCGACTAAGGGTTTGAAGTGTCACTTCCCATTCTTTAATAGAAGATACCTACTATAGATGATGGGCAGCAGCGTCATCATAGTGGACATTACAGCGATCGCCAATCCACTTGTCCAGCGTGGCGATTATGGGCTTATTTACGTCTTAATGTCTATACGCATAGCTAATAAGAGAGGCCTACGTCTAGCAGTGGACTGAGATAGGGTGATGGTGATGATGTGAGACAGCTCCCATTTCGTCTTAAACTTTAAAGGGACTCCCACAGAACATAATTATGAGATTTTGCTGTTTTTGCTCCCCATAAATAACTGTATTTGGTTTGGATTATTTATTATTTGAAATATTTAATATGAATAGGTACAGACAAAAGGCATTTATTCGCTTCACTGGTACAAAACCCGTAAGTACGACTCGCACTTGACCGGTCTTATATTTAAAAAGTCTTCTACAAGTTTAATAATTGGTCAAATAATAAAATTTTAATACATTAATTTATAAGTCACGTTAATCGTCGTAATAAGAATCGATTAAAGTCTCTCTTTCTATCATTAAGCATATACGTATTTTAAAAAGAAGACGACAAATGCCTAATGCCATACCCGGCTCGGAAATCAATTAGTGGAACCATTGCACTATATGTTCACAATAAATGGCCGACATAGAAGAATGTTAATCAGCTGTTCATATTTGGAGGGGCCATTTGTCCACCATTTATGTAAAGTGCACACAGAGTTGACAGAGTTGAAGGTAGACAGTAGTACATCTTCTTAGCACATCTTTTGATCGGTCCATACAATTTTCCCTCAATACATTTTGTCGCAACATGAGTGAAAAAAATTAATGAACTGACAGGCGATCTTCCGGATCTTTCCGAGATATATGTACTAGCCCCTGATGGCTTAGGATGGTACTGGTTCAACTATGTATTGTGCCTCACTATCGCACTTACAAATAAAATGACGACAAATGGTTAACACGGGGTTATCATCAGCCTACAGTGTATATAGTTACCCTAAGCCGCCGCCAGGCGCCACGTTATTAACGCAGATTTACTTTCTATACATCCCGTTCGCACTCGTGTATTGGTGCGAATGAGCCGGATAGAAAGTAAGTCCACGTAAATAACGCTGCGGCAGCTTATGGTACCTACACCTACGTAAGGTATACAGGAGCCCCCTTTCAACATTGGTAGCCGAGCGTACCGCTAACTTTATAAATCGTCAAACGAGTTACAAAGTTTCGGGTATCTGTCTCCGTCAAAAATATGATTTTGTATGTTCGCGGAAGCCTCAATCTCTGTTATTTTACTACTATGTACTCTATATACGCCCTCTTAAGCCAGACAGACATACTGGTACTGATGCTCGATATTTTACAATTTTGATATTCGCGGAAGGAATCCTTTTTCCAAACCACAAGGGACAGCGCTCAGTCACTATGTCGTAGCAGTATCATTTGTAAGTATATGCATAGGTAGGGTAGACTAATCCCCCGTATTCATAAATGTCTCCTAACTTAGCAAGCTGATTAAGTGTTGTTTGTCCCTATCCAATGTGTCGAGACCGAATGGGAAAAATGATACTTTATTGGTTTGCTAAGTTAGGAGTCGTTTATAAATAATAATAATATAACTTTGTATTATTAAAAAAGTTGATAACTAAGGAAATAGGGAAACTGTAACTCATGCATTTTGCGCCAGTGTTAGTGTATAGACATTTACGAGTAGAAATACAAGCTCTCGAACTAAAATGAGTTCTTGTTTTATCTCCGAAATAGGTTACTGTCGTGCTTTTACTTTGAGGTCGGTTTGTTTTTTACCCATAGACAAGTTTGCGTTTTTAAGGATGTGCGTAGGTATTTAAATGGCGAACCTAATTACGATTCCGATATTTAAATGCAGAAAGCTAGCCTGCTACGTTTTTAGGTACCGTTGCATCGTTTCTTATATTATCTGTGAATGAAAACTATGTACAGTCAAAGGCAAAATAACGTGTGCTCAAAAATATGTCCCAATGCACTTGAATTCTGTGTAATAAGAACGTGGTATGTAAATACGGCGATATAAATCATAATAATAATGTTGGTATAAAAAAATCTTCGTTTCTTACAGTCTTCGGGCAGAATTTACGGAGGTTCTATTGGGGGGATTTATTGACTAAAGGTGCATTTAGACTAAACGAGCATTCGCCCATTCTATCCCCCACTCTACGAAATTCGTTCGTTACACAAAACGTGATTCGTCGAAATTCGTTGATTTCGTAGAGTGGGGGATAGAATGAGCGAATGCTCGTTTGGTCTGAATGCACCTAAATACTTGTAGCTTGTGTGAATGTCGTTTATCGTTATCAATCTCGACGTTTCATTGCCGACTATGACGCTGTATCTATCTTTTAAGCTTTTACATGAGCCCTATTAGGGGTAACATTGCTTATGCTTACTATACTACTAATATGCTATGCTGCATAAAAGCAGTTTTGGAAAATGATATTAATTTCGCTAAGATCATATAGAAAAATCTCGGGATGTTATTTCAATAATTTCAAATAATTTGTAACGATTTTTCCGTGCAGTTACAAACACCGTCATAAAACATTAATTTGAAATCATCTTTTAACACGTTCATTGCCACATCACGCGACGTCGCGTGATACCGTCCATTACCGTGTGGCCGACCACGCGACGTCGCGTGATAGTGCCTTACGATTTTGTTTACGCGTTAAGATGGTAGCCGTAACGTAATAGATTCTGGCATTCGTTTTGGTCACTAAGGAAGGGTTTTACCCATTCGGCAGGTGGTGTGGCCTGTGGGTAGCCATCTCCATTATTTTTCAGCGCGCTCGCTAGTTGGCTCGCCGCAACCGCGCAGTGCAGATGGTTTCCTTTGCCGTTATATTGTTATTTCTCGATTGGATTTCGTGATTTATATTAGGAATTTAGCTTTTTTACTATGAATAATAACGCAAAGTCGAGAAATGTGTAAGTACGCATGATGTTTTCATCACGCGAAGTCGCGTGGAGCGGCCATGTGGGCAAGATATACAAGGAGAAGTGGATACATTTCCTTGTATATCTTGCCCACATGGCCGCTCCACGCGACTTCGCGTAACAAAACATATATATATTTTTATAATATCTATATGTTTACATTTATAATATACCAACATATATACACAAGAAATGCCCAAATAACCCAATTAAACGAATTTTATGTGTTAGCCATCTCGGTATGTTCACTAATTTTGGCTTGGCAATGAACGTGTTAAATGTACTTACACCCATACTCCGTAGTCTACCTTTTCTATTCCTCTAATTAAATAATAACACGTTAATTTTTTATCGATTACAGTATTTTTTTGAGACGATTAATTCAATTGCCATGATGACGGCGGAGTATAATAGGCTGCCCGTCATTTAACATATTTTAAAAATTCCATTTAAATACTTACACTTGTAAAATAAATTTGCACTAAGCAGTCGTTGGCAGTAATTATAGGTTCAATAAAACGTTTTTTACTGGTCCGAGAATAAAGATCGATATCTGCAATTGTACAGCATACAACGCATGCTTGAGTAGGTCGGATATTTTAATGAGTTATTAATTTTTGCCACGCCTACATTTTGTCACGGAGTATGGAGGCCATACATTTATTACTATATCTTTCAGGTTAGGTTGTCTCTCGAGATCATACAGATACTGCAGATGTTTGACTTTAGAACTATTTAGACCGAGATCGAGAGTTGTAACTGTAATGTAACTACTACAGGGTAAACGATATGAAGTGTTACCAATTACCAAATAGATTTTATTAAGTCTGGTGTCAAAGTAATAGCGGCTTATTATCGGAAATATGTTTTGGACACCGCATTGAAGTCTTAGGCACGCAAACATTTGGGTTATAGATCATAAACATAAGAACGAGACTGAGCTCTTCGGCTTATAAAGCTCGAAGAACGGCTGAAAAAAGCAGCGGCCGAAAAAAATGGCTGTATACCAAATTTCACGTGTCATTTCTCCAATGCAGTGAGTTTCAGACATTTTAGCTGGTCTATTTTGAAAAGAAAGGTGAGAGCAATTAAACATGCTAGTATACATGCAATGAAGAAAGCGATCGTATTTTACTGGCACATAGCACTACCACTGGATCACAAACGTGCTGCGAGCAAATATTTTTTTATCATTTGAAGACCATAGTCAAGGCAAAAGGTAGTCATATCGACTAAAAGTATATTTATTCACAAAATGTAATATTTTTTATCATGTTTTTTCTTACTTATAGTAAATTGTTGCAGCTAAAAATCACAGTCCTTTGAAATTGGTAACACTTCATATCGTTCACCCTGTACTAGTTACAACTCTCGTTATTCTCTGATATTCCAATATTAGCACATTGTGCATCTAGGGAGGTAATTACGGTATTACTAACGATAGTGTTAGTAGTCCGACACCGTAGGTGGAGGGATTATAATGACTCGAGTTAGTATTCCGCTTACCGACCACTTGCGGGCAAAGAAATTTCTTTTATATTAAATGACGTACTAACATTTCTATTACTCCCTAGGGAATTTCACTTTTCTATTACTCCCGCGATGCATGCAAGCAATGGCGCGCTTACAGAGCAAGTGTGATGAGGTAATATTATAAAGCCGGTCTACTCCATGGTGTCGGAAATTGGCCACAGGAATTTGTGAACGGGTAAAGAAAATAAAAACTTTAATTAAATTAAAATATTACGTTTTTCCGTAGGTACTACATATGTTACTGCATCATTATGCTGAGCCAACGCCTTTTATATTATGCCACGACACATGGCTTCATGCTTGTATTTGGTTAAGATGCTATTCTAATGTTAGTTTTAAGTTGCATGTATGTTTCATTTTGAATTGATTTTGTTTGTTTTTATCTAAGCCATGTATTTATGTTGTGAAAACGAATAAAGTATTATCTATCTATCTACTTTCGCATTTGTATGGTAATGTAGATACTATTTTAACCAATACCAACGTATTCTTAAGGTAAAGGTTTGTTATGTCCATGTTATGCTGTTTTTTCTCCTGCAATGTGGACCGGCTGCTTCATTGCTTATTTCTATCACCTTAAGATGCCTGTTGAGGGTGTTGCCTCCCGTAATGATTCCGGTCAACATCCTCAAGTAAGTTTTTTCCAACTTCGTAAGGTATCTGGTTCTCCTTTGATCGCTGCCGCCTTGCATCATTTTATCTTGCCTGCAAGCGGTTTCCTCCTTCCACTCTCTCTTCGCTTCCATCGCTTTTCAACCAACTTCAAAAAAAGGAGGAGATTCTCAATTCGACTTGTTTTTTTTTTATGTTTGTTACCTCAGAACTTCAGACTGGGTGAACCGATTTTGATAATTCTTTTTTTTTGTTTGAAAGTTTCTGCTCACCTATTGGTCTCATTTTGATTTGGTCATTTCTTAAAATGGCATCCATGAGAAAACCATATACTCGTAAGTCAACAAATTTGCATTAAGCATGTGTACTTACTAATGGATGAATAACTTTACTCAATACCATGCAACTTAAAAACAAACAGTGATGACGGAACCTTGGAGAAATCAGTTGAAGTCAGTTTCTTTTTAATTTGTTGTTGCCAACTTTCTTAGTTTAAATTCCTACAAGATATCTGTCCATTTCAATCCAAATCGAAGTAAGTCATCAGCGTAAAGCAATTAACCGCTCCCACTGTATTATTCCTCTCGAATTAATCGAATCCCCTCCCCAATAATCGATACCGATCTGCGGCCGATGAGTTATGCTTATTTGTTTTTCGATATTCGCGCTGTAATCGTTTTTTCCGATGATTGAAACAGCGAATTCGATTTATTGGTGGCCAGTGACTTTGACATTTTGATTTTTTTATTTTGATACGGTGAAACCTGTTTGCTGTCAGAACCATCCCTGTCAGTAAAGAAAGATAGCAAATTCAAATTTTCTATGGAGATTTAGAGAAACAACATTGCGCCAATTTTTTTAATTTGCCACTATTTTCTATGGATAGCGATGTTTAGATACTTACTTGTAGAGTAGCTATACATATCTGACTATTCTGACTAGATGTTGTGGAGATGAACGGAATAGTTCAAAATGCGGGTCAAGGGTAGGGCTGCCAACCAAATAACACAAATATGCGGTACATTAGCGAATACATTGCGGGACTTGGCTGTAAAATGCGGGACGCATGAGAAAGTGTATTAAAGGATAAAAACCGTATAGTAGACGGTATAATATCCGTAAGGAACTATTTTCTGTAATTTTTGCCAAATATTTAGCCTGTAGTTTCCGAGAACGGAGGTGGTCATTTTCACCTATTTTTTTTTAAATAACTCCAATGTTATTTACATATCAAACAATAATAAAAAAATAAAAATTAAATATGATCACACTAAGTCCTCCATTTGAATACGTTAAGTATTCATATTTTTATCTTAGCATTTCCAGTTTAGTATTGCCTGAATAGCGGGACAATCGGCGTCCCGCACGAACTCTTTGCGGGACGCATACTTTAGGGCCCCAGAAACGGGACGTTCCGCGTATAGCGGGACAGTTGGCAGCCCTAGTCAAGGGTCAAATATAGGTATATTATTATTGATGAACGGTTTGATACAAAGAGACTTTATTTTATGTTTAATAGCGAGTAATACTGCATTAACAGATTTCTTATGACAAGTAGCTATTTTTAGAGGTATTAACACTATGAACAGCAATAAATAATTATTTTGCAATTTTAACCATTAAATCTAGTCATTGTACCCTATTCCTTTCTTTTAAGATACTATGTTACTTTGGAAAAAAATCATTAGGTGCATCCTCTCGATGGACATCATAAAAACAGGTATTTATTTTTTCAAATTTGAGGCGATTCGATTCCCAGACGAGACAAGTAATTTAGAGAAAATCCGAGAATGCCGAAATACTAGCAGTTAAAAAAAAACATGTTTTAGCAAAGTATCATATCTACGATATTTCTGGTACTCTCTCTTCATGTCCCATAGTTTTGGGACGCCCTGTATAGTACGTATTCCGATATTTATTGAATAAATAATCTACATGTGTGATTTTGATTGCTACTAGCCAGTGGAAACGATAAGTTGCAAAACTAATTTCATTTGATGAAATGACACGCATCCACTCATTCGTTTGTGTATTGCTAGTTTTAATTAAGGCCTATCCACACGCGCTTAATTAAGGCTCTACACACCGTCTGGCTGAGGTTTCAATTTAGCAAACCAAATGAAGAGATTCGCCGACACTGGAAAGGCGTAAAACAATTTTCATGGCCTCTTAGCAGTAACTAACCGGGTGGTAGGGCTGGCGAATCTGGTTGCTAATATTTAATTATAATTTTTCATTGTTTTTGACATCACATCACATTAGCCTATCTCAGTCCACTGCGGGACGTAGCACAGTGTGAGATATTTCTTCAGTTTTGTTCACCACATTTTCTTGGCTTTAACGATTGCAACATCTTATAAGAAAACCAACACAAAAACTCCCAGTCGTCTATCGTATTTAGTTTCTGAGAAAAAAAATGTTTAAGATTACATTTATGACGTCATCAAAACATGTTTGTATTTTTATTTCCTCTAAATGCAAAATTAATGCGCTAATATTTTTTCTGTGTTTTAAAGGAACGATATTGAACCAAATAAAAAAATACAGGACTGTATAATTGATTATTTTGATGATATTACGTCTTTTTGCTTTTTTTTATAAAATCAATTTTTTTAATGATTTATTGCCGGTCGCATTTTATTTTAGATCTAAAAGACGTACGAGTAGTGTATCTATTATGTACCAAATTTTCACAATTTTATCATGTCGGATCTAGGACTTATAGCGTTTCTATGGTTTTGACTCATTTCTATGTTAATAGGGTTGTCACAATCTGAAAACTGGCTGTTATTATGTCGGGCCATGCCTTAGTGTAGTAGTTGCCAGTCTGTTCCAATAAGCGGACGCAAGCTAAATCTGTCTTATCGCTCAGTCGCTTACGTCCTTTTTACTAACAATTTTTTTGCGAAAACTCAAAAAGCTGAAAACAATATTTATTGTATTAAGAATATTTATCAAACCTTCAGAAGAGCCCGCTACCGTTAAAAGCATTTTTGGTAAAGCTGAAACGGAGACGCTTCGCTCGCCCAAGGATTTTTATGTCTATCTTCTTCATAATAAAGATGTTCGTCAACTGCGAGAGCCAAGCCAAGTTCTCGTCTTCATTAATTTCGGGTATTACTGAAGCATGTCGTTCAGAAGGCTTTAAAACTGTCACAACTTTATCCGGTAAAGTAGTAGTTTTTGTTTATAACGTCGGTCTTTGAGAGACAAATCCTAAGAATCGAGAGCACGCCGAAAAAGACGAAAATTGTAGTCTTCCTGTCTACCTTTCGAGAGTGGTGCTCACGAGCATACTGCCAACATTTAGTACGGAATTCGCCGGCTTGGTCGGACAGCATTGCTACTGGCAAAGGATTCATCTCAATGAGTTTCCAACCGTGCATTAGAATTTTGTGCATTGTGACTCACATAAAATATACCAGTCATATGCCATTACACAGTTTTCAGCCACAGATGTACAAAATACACGGAAAGCGTTAGCGACATAGCTGCTACCAAAATGGTGTGAAAATCGTCGACAAGCCACTGTTCTATACTGAGTATTCCGGCAAAAATCTTACGATTTTTTTTTCTGAAAATGCTGCCTGAGCAGTATTTCCGTCATTAGTGGTGCCCGAATTTGGTCTAGTAACTTAAAACAACGTAAAACTTAACTAATGCATCTCAACTCATGAGCATTGCGATAGACGCAACCGAATGGCCAAATGCTTATTACGACTGAAACAGGAAAGTCTAATTAAATGGTACCTAAGTACTATGCCTATGACCAACGACCAATAAGCGGACTCATCTTCATAGCTACCAGAGAATAAATAAATGAAGGGTCCCCGGAAAGAACATGTCTAGTCAATTCAAATTTCAGTAGGAAAAAACCACCTTACATTTGACAGAATAAGGTGTGAATTTGCCCTGATTTTTTTAAGCACTGGACATGTTTTTTCCGTGGACCCTTCAAATAGCCTACAGTATTTCAAATATTAATAAAATAAATAAGGGCTTGTGCTTCTCACGCGAGGTCCTATAGGGGAGGAGGGGGTCCAAGAAAAAATCACGAAAGATCACGGTAGGTTTACAAGGAGACTTCACGTGTAGTTTTTGACGATGAACAAACTAAGAAAAAATATTGAGTGGGATGAAAAACTATCGAAAGCCTGCAGAGCATGATGGTAAGAGCTATGCTCTATTTCTGCTCCGCCAGTCACTTGGTATTACACCGACTCTTAAGGGCTTCAGAAACCTGCCATTTGACAAGTATTGTCCAAGCCCCAAAGACCAAAGGCCAGTACTGGGAGACTGTGCGCGGGCTGTGGCATGTATTTCTGCGCAAAAAAAAGTGCAATTGCACAGAGCCGTGCACAAGAGGCTCACTAGGGGTAGAAGTAGTTCGACCAACGCGAATCCTAGATCCCAAAAAGAGGTCCTTTGCGTGATCCGGGAAAACGATGACGCCGAGTGGCAAGATGAAGATAATGTCGAAGAAGTTTCGCCCGCTACATGCATGCTGGTAAAAGTGTGACCTGTTGTGGCGATTGTTACTAACCAGGATAATCCCTGGACCGACGAATAGTTAATAAATAAACCTTAATATTTTTAACGTATTACAAGTTATTTTTTACCTGTCCTTTAAGTAGCACATATAGTACCTACTAGGAATCACATTACACTCACGTTTAATAGGTAAATATTGTAATTGACATTCATGACGGAATTTCGCGAAATTAAAGGAATTCTTAAAATTTAGTTGAATGAGAAAAACACAAGGGGGGGGGTTTAGCCAAGAAACTCACCAAACATCACTTAGGGTCAAAAAGTAGCCCAAAAAACCTCGCATGATTTATGCATGAGCTCTAAACTTCGCAAATAAACTTGTAATCTTGTACACTTGAAAAGTGACAACCCTGACTGAATTATTTAAAAATTCATATCTCGCTAGTCCTGCAATATTTGCATTTGATTTTTTTTTCACGAGTAGAGCATTTTATGTAGTATTCGTTAATTTTAAAATAAAATGCGACCGTCGAGGGATTATCGAGAAAAAAATGTTTTTTAATTGTAAGAAAATTTGCGACACCGTCCTCTAGAGTCATCAATTTTAATGTTTGATAAATGATATCGGTGTATTAAAATTACCTTAATATAAACACGTAAAAATGATTTAAAAAAATAGGCATTAAATGTGAGTAAATTCAGTTTTCAGGTTTCTATGGACTTCTATGGATGTTTATTTCTTTTTTGAAAATATCCAAAACTATGATACATAGACCTACGGGAGTTTCAATGTTCGCTGTTATTTGACATGGCAGATAAATTAAACAATTAATCACACTTTCGCAAAATTGAGGAAAAATTCCACACTGTGCGTAGGCTACTCCTATTGACTATGCGTATTAAAGCATTAGGAGGTAAATGCTGGGCAAGCGGATTGGCGATCGCAGTAATCTGTCCACTATCCGCCGGAAGAGTTGGGGTGGTGACAAAATGTATTCTTACAGCCGTCACCATACGGCAAACAGTTACAGTTACAGGAAAATATATAGTACTAACCTACAGTAAGACAAGTATGGACTCACGCTCCCAGAAAATCGGCGAAAATGTTTACTTTTTGTAACGTATTGTGGGATTGCCCACTGAACGGAAAAAAATGTATACCATAGATTTCCGGGTTATTTAGTGTATTTAGTACACATCGACTAAGATACTCGCCCAGTTTCACTCCTCATTGCCTCGACCTAACAATAAGCAACACCAGACTCGTTGAATTTTAAAATAAAGGACATTTGTAATTGCCTTATTATACTAAAGAAGCATTAACCACAAACAAGTGAATAAACAACCACAAACAATCCCTAGACAATCGCAGTATCTGCGTCTATAACTCCATTTGTTCTACGGCCGGCGAAAATGCTAATGCGCTGGCAACCCTGCGATGCAATTGGCTGTCTGGCTAAGTGCCGTGGCCCTTGGGCAAATTAAAACATCAAGCGGCGCCCATGTTGGGCCGACAGGTTATCTTTCATATTTTGTCTTGGCTGTCAAATAACGCTCAAGGGATACCAATTACGATCACATAGGTACTGGCTGAAGGCTTAAAGATATTAAACTCATTTGCGACTGTCTTCAGATGATTGGGTAATATTCAACGGAGGCGAATCTTCGATCGTAAAATATAAAGCGGTAATCAGAAATTAATGTGCCGTAATTTGAATACGTTATAATGTCGGATTAATTTTTTCGTCTTGGTCACTAAAAATACAACTATCGAAACGCGCCAAGAGTATACGATGCATCGTTTAGAATGTATACTTATACGTACTTAGTACATAAGTTTAAATGATTGGGCAATTCGGGTTAATTAGAGTAAACAATTTCTAAATGAAACCATGATGATAATATCTTCCGTTGTTTAACGTTTTCCAAAACCTGAGTAGGAAAAAATTGAATATCAAAAATGTATGGAAAATTAGGATTTTTTTAAGACGTCTTAAATCAGAGTAGAATCACGTGATTAAACTATTTAAAGAAATTTGTTGTGGGGAGGCATGATAATGACGAAAATACCTATACTCTGTCGAACAATATCAATCAGTAGAAAAAGAAACCGAAAAGCAAAAAAAAATGCCGAGATGAATAGATAATTTGATTATTTTTACTAGGAACCGGAGATTGTAGGTCAAAGTATAGAGCTAATTAGTTATTGTAGGATTTTAACGCAAATACTACCTAGAAGATAATAATTCTATAAATTCTGAGTCGATTCAAAAATCACTTGGTGGAATGATCTTGTACAAATGTGAGCGGCAATCTGTTATGTTAGAGGTGGCAGTCAGCAATTACCCCGCCGCGCCCACTCAACTGAATTTAATTTAACTCTTAGCCCCTACTACGGAAAACTATAAAAATAGGGATAACAGCTTGACGGCTTAGCTTGTACTTGTATGTCGCACACCTTGAAAGTTCTTGGTGAGTACCAAGGCGTTTGATTCATACATTATACAACACAAAGAAGAACGATTCATACTACTTTTTCCTTAATTCCAATATGGGTCTGAAATAACCCTTAAAGTTTTCCCATGTGTCGTTTCAAGGAAATTTAAATACCCAACATCTGGTCATTTATTATATTATAACAAAGTAAACAGCTATTAGTAACGATCTGGCGTAAATTAGCACAATCGAATGGACTACCAAGGTCCAAGGGTTTACAAAGTAAGGATGAGTTACCATTTGTCGAACGTGCCACCGGCGGCGACGGTCTTATATGGTGATGGGTGAACGTCTCCTCTATATTTCACCTATTTGCACGTTAAGGCTGGATACAAACTTTTTAACCGACTTCAAAAAAAGGAGGAGGTTCTCAATTCGACTGTTTTTTTTGTTGTATGTATGTTACCCGATATCTCCGAGAATCGTGAAACGATTTTTTTTTTTTTTGTAATCGAACATGTATAACCCCGAGAAGGTCCCGTTAGCACCAAGTTGCGGTCTGATGATGAGATCTTGGAGAAATCGAGAGATCTCTTCAAATGTTATAGGTACATGTATGGCGCTTTTGGTAATTTTCATTCATTTACAAGAATTTGCATTCAGAAAGAAGGATTTAAGGAAACCAATGATGGAAACAAATCGGGGATCTTGGAGAAATCGGTTGAAGTTGGTTTTTTAAATGTTTAATTTGGCGATTATAGAAAATTGCACACCATCGAATTCTGGGAGCATACAGCGAATGAAGTACATAAATCGAAAAAGTGGGTGAACTTTAATAAAGTTTCTAATTAGGTACTCTACTCTTAAATTGGAATGACAATAATAAATTTAGATGGGCGCTGGTATAGATAGCCTAGGTTGAACACTGTACAGTCGAAAACACAGTTGCTCTACTGATTTCCCTTGCGTAAATACTAGGATGTCCTATTTTTTACGATTTTAGAAATTAATAACTCGCACCAATTAAATCTGCATCATTTACCACAACACACTCATAAATAAAATTCAGTTTATTCCTGTATCAAATTGTTTGGTTGATCTAACTTGAATAGTTTACAAAATATGACACTTTCAATCTGCTTATTTTACATTATCTTGACTAACTCTAAAACAAAAGAAGATCTAGGACTTATATTAATATTAAGCGTCGAGTACTCGTATTCTTAGGGTCTGGCGTACACCACCTGAAATATATTGACCATACCCGTGGGGAAAGGTACCTCTTGTTTTGTTAGCCTGCAAACCCTTTTTATGAAATTCTGAAATTCCCGAGAATATTCCCGCAATTTCGTGATTTAGGTGGAAACGAAATTATTCCGGCAGTGTGCGTCTGGCCTAACACGGTTTGAGGTACAGCCACGCTTAATAATATGCGTACATTTTCCGACGTATGTCAAAAGCAAGAGGATCAAAATCATTAACATATTTTTGAAGACGATTGTACAGCAGCTTCAGTTTCAGTTTTAAAATGTTCCTCTACAAGAACGTAATTTACAGAAGTGTAATTTACATAGATCAATAGTATACTATCTACGAACAAATAAAACATGGAAGCCGCACGCCATATTAAATTGCCTTTCAAAAACGGTCCTGAATTTTAGTTGACAAGTGTCACCCCTCTTCAATGCATCACGGTAATGAGTGTCAATATCAATCTATAAAAACTTAAACCGCCATAAAAATAGTTGTGATTGGTCCATCAAAGTTTTGGTTGGCTATATTCTATAAACATTTGTCAAAGATGTTGCGCCGAAATATGCGCGGTGTTAAGAAAAGCGCTATGTCCTGCCCATCTTGGCACAATTGAACAATTGCTTTTGGGGGCATTTTTGAGTTGGCGTTAGACGTCCATGTTATATATGGTCGCAGTATACTATGTATTTTTCGTAAATATTTATACCACATTCGCCATTCCTGAATAATCTGACTATACTTTTTTACTGTGAACATAAAAACATAAATACGCAGTAGCACGAATGTAGGCAACGCACGTTTTGTAATAAATCATTTGGCTATAAAATAAATATTGTTGAAGTTTTCGATCAATACACTAACTCGAATTGAAAATAACAATATTTTATTGTATAAAACTGGCGTCGCACCATAATAATATCAAGTACCTAGCTCGCTAGCTACAATGTAACACGTCGTAAATACATTATAGTCACATTTATATAGTTTATTGGAGTATATCAAGTACATATATGATCGTGCAATAGTTGTAAGGGCTCTAAATGTTCTCTATGAGTTGATAAAAGCTTGTGAAAGTCTATAGGTAATATTTTAGGTCATTAAAATAGTGTAATGTAAAGAAATTCTAGGTATATTATTGCTATACAGGGTGTTTGGTTAGCGGTGTCGGAGCTTTTAAGGGCTTAAACTACAATCAATTTCATCGATAAATTACCATACAATTTTTTTTTGTGCCAACGATAATTAAATGGCGGCCATTTTTAAATTTCAAACAGACGAATACGGGCGCACGTGATATTTCTGGAATTATACGTTTGTTATCGGTCCTATCCTTGCAAAAAAATCTCGTTAGAGAGCTCATTAGATAAGAAAACTAATTAAGCTAATCATTTGACTCAACAATTTGAACAAAAAGGCTAAAAAAATTTTTTTTAATTGAAAATAGTAAAAAATTCACCTTAATTTTTCAATTAATTAAATTTTGCATGAAAACTAGGTCGTTAAGATAGGTTTTTGGTGTTGTTATTTGTTAGTACAGGATATTAGCTAAAACACAACAAACATAATTACAGTTATACCTTAAGTACTTTAGGAATTAGAAGTGCTCAAACATACACTGGATGGATGGAAGGCGACCACTTCACTAGTCAGCACACTGCTGACATTCATTTGTTTATGGATTTTGCATCGGGAACGCTAAAAGCAGCTGTTTTGGTGTATGTTTGAGCACTTGTAATTCCTAAAGTACTTATGGTATAACTGTATTTTTGGTGTTATTTTTTAGCTAACATACTGTAATAATAAATAACAACACCAAAAACCTATCTTAACGACCTAGTTTTCATGCAAAATTAAATTAATTGAAAAATTAAGGTGATTTTTTTACTATTTTTAATTATAAAAATTTTTTTTTGCCTTGTTGTTCAAATAATTGAGTCAAACGATTAGCTTAATTATTTTGCTTATCTAATGAGCTCTCTAACGAGATTTTTTTTTACAGGGATAGGACCGATAATAAACGTATAATTCCAGAAATATCACGTGCGCCCGTTTTCGTCTATTTGAAATTTTAAAATGGCCGCCATTTAATTTTCGTTGGCACAAAAAAAATTGTATGGTAATTTATCGACAAAATTGAATGTAGTTTAAGCCCTTAAAAGTTCCGACACCGCTAACCAAACACCCTGTATATCTGCAGTATATGTACATACATATTTGGGCTCAGTGCACGTATGGGAAATATTGTATTTATTTAACTTAGGTATTTATTTTCTTGGGACGTCTTTCACAAATCGACCTAGTCCCACGTTAAGCTCAAGACTTGTGATGTGGGCACCAAGCGACGATATAATATACACAAATACTTCAATCAATGCATAGACCGCCACGACCAAGGAAAACATATTTGTGATACATACTAAAACGTAGTGATTATGTTCTCTTTGATACATACGCAAATAATGCCCTCGCCCTATAATGTGAGTGATAAAAGTAGGTATATGGATTTTTAATACCTGCTATCTAGATAATCTATGCTTGCCTAATAAAATCGAAACTTTTCATGAAAAGTTGGTATCCTAAAGCTATTAGATTGTTCAGTGCTCTTCCAAAATGTCTGAAGAACTTGCCAATAAGTGAATTTAAAAGGAAGCTTATTCGATGGTTGCCTAAAGAATGTTTAAACCGTTAACTAATTTCTAAACAGAAATTAAATTGGTCGTAGCTATTGAGTATTATTACTAAATATTACTAATTATATAATAAGGTGCTCCAGCCAGGGTAATGTTGTTGTTGTTGTTCATTTCTATCTTCCAATGGGTTCCACGGAAGACCAGGGTCGCGTTTTATAAAGTTACAATTTACAATTTCGCTGTTTGCCTCTCTTTCTAGCCAATATGTCAGTGCGTTAGAGAGGCAAACAGCGAAATTGTAAATTGTAACTTTATAAAACGCGACCCAGCGCTCCGGCATCAGATGTCAGAGCATATGCTGAGTGGTACCCTATTGTAGCTCCTACAGCAACACACTTTCTCACCTTTTTGTTTTTGTTTAGAGTCTGTATTTTTAATTTTATCTGTATTTTGTCTCTGTAGATGTAAGAATGTATCTTATTGTTCTGTGTGTAATTGTAGTTGTGCAATAAATGCAATAAATGCAAATGCAAATGTAAATGCAAAATAATAGTTTTAAAAACAAAGTTGACGATTTGGCTTCTCGAAAGATGTTTTTATAGTGTTAAGAATTATTTAGAGTATAAGTGACGTCGTGGTCGTTCAAAAATCATGTGATCATAATTTGGCGATTTTTGATAGCGAAAATCCGGGATGTAATATTCCGGGAAAGCAAAAGGAGTACAAAAAATATATTACATAACATACAGTAGGTAATACACACTGGTGAGTTATACGTCATGTGTACGTGCGGGGGTACCTATTAGAATAAAATAGGAACCAAGTGAGTGACCCTGTACAATTAACCTGCAATTCTATTGTTTAAACAACATCTACATTATTCTACATACGGCCTTGTATGACTAGAAAATTCAGTGTTAATCAATTTTTTCTAATTAAGAACTATTTGCGTAAGTGGCCTGCGTATCTTTAGGTATTTAGTAAAGATTCTTGGTAGGGAATTATGTAGATATAGTGGGCCTCCTCTTCCATATTTAAAGCTTTTATCATAATCATTTATGACGTCTATCGTCCGTCCCTAAAGACAGGACTATCTGGCTCGTGTAAGTAGGTACCACACATGCCCATTGTCCACGATAAAATACACTACATCTGTATGTATGTATGTAATGTAGTTTACATCAGTACCTATGTAATGTAGTTTAGGGCAGCGTGTAACAATAGTACATTGTGTGTTAAGGGCGGTAAATAAGAAACTGTGAACGAGTGTGAAAGCAAAGCCCAAGGCTTTACTTCACACGAGTTCATAATTATTGTATCGCCCGTGGCACACACAATGTTTTTTATCACACCTGTGAGCTGCGACCATATATAACATGGACGTCTAACGCCAGCTCAAAAATGCCCCTTAAACCAATTGTTCAATTGTGCCAAGATGGGCAGAACATAGCGCTTTTCTTAACACCGCGCATATTTCGGCGCAACATCTTTGACAAATGTTGATAGAATATAGCCAATCAAAACTTTGATGGACCAATCACAAGTATTGTAAAATGGCGGTTTAAGTTTTTATAGGTTGATATTGACATTAATTACCGTGATGTATTGAAGAGGGGGTGACACTTGTCAACCAAAATTCAGGACCGTTTTTGAAAGGCAATTTTAGTATGGCGTGCGGCTTCCATGTTTTATTTGTTCGTAGCCTGTGAGGCAAAAAAATTAAATATAGCAATATATTTTCCCCAACTCCTCCTGCGGGTGTCGTAAGAGTCGACTAAGGGATTGAAATGTCACTGACCATTTTACAAGATTGATGATGGGCAGCAGCGTCATCATACTGCACATTACTGCGATCGCCAATCCGCTTGCCCAGCGTGGCGATTATGGGCATTTACCTCCTAATGCGTCTATACGCATAGTTAATAGGAGAGGCCTACGTCCAGCAGTGGACTAACATAGGCTGCTGATGATGATGATATATTTTCACAAAACTAGGTACTCTAAAATGGTCTAAATCATTTCTCAAAATCAGGGATGACTTAAATTTATCATTTTTAGTACAGAGATGGTGTACTTTTTAGGCTCTAGTGCGAGAAGTGTGTCATTTTACGTCAGGTTTGAAACTTCGGAGGGCCATCTGTACTAAAAAACGTCGTACGAGACACGTGCAAAAACGAAATTCGTAACTCGTGTCGATTTAAAACACTCCCTATCGGTCGTGTGTTAAAACATCGCCACTCGTTTCGAATTTCATGTTATTCGCACTTGTGTCGCAATGTACTATTCAGTATTTAGTGTAGTTAAGGGCAGCGTGTAACAATAGTACATTGTGCATCAAGGGAGGTAAGTACGGAATTACTAACGAGAGTGTTAGAAGCCCGACGCCGTTAGGCGGAGGGCTTTTATGACTCGAGTTAGTATTCCGCTTACCGACCGTGATGCATACAATGTTTTTCATCACACTTGCCGACAAAAAAATAAGTTTTAAGACAAAATATTATTAAGTGACGTACTGGCATTTCTATTACTCCCTAGGGAATTTCACTTTTCTATTACTCCCGCTACGCGCGCAAGCAATGGCGCGCTTAGACAGCAAGTGTGATGAAAAAATATTAATACCCTCGCCGGGATTCGAACCCGGTATATGGACACTTGACAGTGAGGAGGCTCCTTCGTAGTCAGTGGTTACTGGTACCAATACCAACTCGGCAACTATGCGATTCTAGAATCATGTTAAACTGACAAGTATTATGATATTTCTTACAATTTGCTTAATAACGTTACTTTGATATGGTTCCCGAGTGGCCTGGGTGCTTAGACAAGCTGCCAATCGCTAACGCTTAATCGTCAATCGTAAACGAAAGGCAGGTAACTGTCTTTGTCGCAGTAATACGAAAGAGTGACAGAGAGGGAAAACTACGATACGCTACTAAGCGTTAGCGATTGGCAACTTGGCTAAGCAAGCTGGGGTTCAAATTGGTTGACTACAGTTGCCGTCAGATATATCCTAGCGTTCGTGGCGCTCAAAAATATCTGAACAAGCTTCTATTGTTAGCAATAATGGCGTATTCAGATATTTTTGAACGCTCCGGACGCTACCATATATCTGATAGCGACTGTACATGTTTGTGGTTGGCTATATACCATTCGTCAGTTAAAAATTAAAAAAAAGTAAATAAACCTGCAAACTTGCATTATTTCATAAACACGCACTTTCAGAACACAATCTTGGTTTTATCACCAGCTTAAAACCTTAGACCTGAAGTTTACGTACATTTTTTGTTAAAATTATTGATATTTATTAGTATTAACCAACGTAAAAATATATCAGCGAACGTGTTTCACCATAATATGTGTCAAAGACGTCAAATGCTATGGAAAGTCAAGTACCTATTTGTTTACTTCTTTTACTTTCAACTGAAGAATGGTATAAAACTATGAAAACGGATAAACTCGCGTATATTAACTAACTTCAACTTCATTCCGACGTTTCCAAACCGGCGTAGAATATTTATTTTGTCTCTTGTCTTCATTCTGGAAATACTTGTAATGAATAACTGGCTTAATTTTCAAATTTAGTATGTATAGTTATCCACCCTTTAAATTTATTGTCTGTGGTTTAGTATATTTTTCTTTGTGGGTAGTTTTGTACTTATCTTTCTTATTTTGATGGAGGTAGATCTATCAAATTTCCTCCATTGTCCGTCATCCACAGACCACGAACCCTGTAAAGTGTTCGCGAGTTTATCCGTTTTTCTTAGTTTTATTTCATGTGTAATCCTGGCGGTAACCGAAGAAAATATTATGAAGAATGGTATTCAACATAGTGTTTTTGTATAAATAAAATCTTAGTATAAGTTGTTCGTATACACCTACATTATGTATTCTATAATGAAAACAAGACTTAGCCCAGTAGCATATTTATTTGTCTTTCCGTTGTTCGATTAGAATCTACCGCTTAGGTGGTCAAATCGACCCAAGGTATGTTTCGAGTATGCTAACGACCCGAATTGGTCCCAAAGGGTTACATAGTTGATCTGATAAGTCGAATGAGTTATGTTTAGTTCACTTTTTATTAACAATTACCAACTAATGAGTAAAGTTGGGAGTTTCGTATTAATCATGACAAATTGTAATGAAGGCGGTTTAATTACTTACTGGGAACCTCGTGTATTTTAAATTTAGGTGTATTTTAATGTCAGCCTTCGTAGCCTAGTTGGTAGTGACCCTGCCTACGAAGCTGGAGGTTCCGGGTTTGAATCCTGGCGAGGGCATTATTTGTGTATTTATTTATCACAAATATGTGTTCCTTGGTCATGGCTGTCTATGTATCTAAGTATCTATATGTATCTATCTATTATAAATACCTATCGTGGCCTGGTACCCACATTACAAGTCTTAATTGAACTTATCGTGGGACTAGGTCGATTTGTGTAAGATGTCCCAAGATATTTATTTATTTCGTAGGTAATTTCAGTAGTTTGCTTTTTGCTAGAAATAGCTATTTACGGTACAAGTGTTGAAAGTGGGTTTTTTAAGGGTGTTTCGGTGACATTAAAATACAAACGAAGGGAGAGCTTTAAGCTGGCACGTGAGAAAGCCTATATTTCAACAGCAACACGAGTATCATAGGACAATATTATACATTGCATTATGCTAGTGAACTTTTGGCAGGAAAAACTTGGCTGTACAAAAAAGTATTATACAAATCCGTTCTCGTACTAGTGCGGAAAAGTGTCAAGTTCTAACGTTCGCCCTAAAAATAGCATTTTCGGAACACATCAGACTATACGAGTACCATTCGTTAGGAGGATTCAAAAACATGTAAGCAAATATGGCATAGTTTTTGACGTCTTTGACACATATCGTGAAACACGTTTGAAGATATATTTCAACTGAAAATGTATGTGAACTCAAAGTTTAAGGTTTTAAGTTGGTACTTAATACAACCAGGATTGTGTTCTATAAGTGCGTGATTATGGAATAATGCAAATTTTTAGGTTTGTTTACATTTTTTTTGGTTTCTACTGACGAATGGAATATGTATAGTAGATCTTAGAAAATCTTAGAAAGCTAAAATCTTACCTATAAGTTTTTACTAAGAATTCTAAGTTTCAATGATGAAATTCCTATAAACAATTGACAAGTCAGTCGACATAACTGCACTGCAAAAAAAAAAACTGCCAACGGAAGCCATAAACCTCGCTACCTTGCATTCTGATCGAAACTACCTATTGATTTCTAATATTATTGAACATAAAACTATTTACTCGTATGTCATTACTTTGTCACTTTTAATATAAAAAAAGTGATCAAGTGTGAGTCGGGCTCACGCGCAATTAGAACTTACTCTTAAATTCTCATGAAAATTCTCGGAAATTTCCGATATATTCCCGCAATTTTGAAAATGTTCTACAACTTGTACATTGCTATGAACAAAACAGACAACGAATCCATAAAAAATTCCGTTTCTTTTCCATATGGCTACGCATTTCTACTCAACCCTAAAAACATAATAATGTCTGTGTTTTCCAATAAGCACAGTGCAATCTAATCCGGCACAAATACTGAGCACAGCAGCCCTACCCTGACTTTGCAAGTATCGATATGTTTTTTTTATTATTTTATTTGGAGATCCAACAGCTATTACACAGACATTAGACAATAAAGTGAAAACAAAGAGCCAATTATAGGGACTCACTGGTAGATCCATTTTATGCTTAGTTATCTAAGAGGTACGCACTAATGCTACCACACATAACCAAAAATAATATTTTTCTAATGTTATGTTATGTTACGGAGGAACGCTCGACCGGACTCGAGCGGGCTGTCGAGCAATGTGCTCATTCACCCCATTTCCCTTAGCTGGAGCTGCGGGTTAATGTTCCGGTAGCGTTCCCCCAATACTTCCCTCTGGCCTTCCAATTTTCTTGCAGAACCGCAGGACGTCTTTCGATCTCCCTGAGTTCCTTCTCCTCCAGCCTATCCCTGCCAAACACGTCATATCTCGCTTCTGCGTACATGACGCATTCAGCAAGGACATGCTGGCTAGTTTCGTCTCTTCCGCAATGTGGACAGGCTGCTTAAATATCTACAAAAATCTAAGGTGTACTTAATGTAGATTCTAATTCTGCTTTCCAAAACCTAACTGGCATCGGGAACGCACTTTTTTATTGGCAATCTGTATAGGTATACAGACTACTTGTTCAGATAAAGAGAGGTGATTTTTTACATGGTAAACGGATTGGTGATAACAATTAGCTGCAGTGCGTACATGAAAATAAATATTCTCTGCGAATCAATTCCTAGAATAGAAAACGAGAAAAATGTAAACAAATATGACTTTCAATAGCATTTCTTGTCTTGACACATAACATATGTTTTAAAGCAGAACTGCAGGACGTCTTTCGACCTCCCTGAGTTCCTTCTCCTCCAGCCTATCCCTGCCAAACACGTCATATCTCGCTGCTGCGTACATGACCCATTCAGCAAGGTCATGCTGGCGCAAGTATCGGTAACTTTAGGTTTCACTCGATACGTAAAGCAGGCCATCGCGTTCGCTCCAATACGTCAGTGCGAACATGATAGAATGCATTACATATCGAGTGAAACCTAACGTAGGGGAAATTGGGGAGGATCCGTACACTTTTGACTCTATGCCTCGTAGAAAAAAACCGACCAAGTGCGAGTCGGACTCGCGCGCGAAGGGTTCCGTACCATTATCAATTAATTATTAAAAAAATACAGTTAAATCAATCTACCTCAAAAACTATAGGAGATTATTAAATCAAACCAAAAATCGTTGATAGAATTTATTAATATGCATAACATATATTTTTTTTAGAATTTTATATCACGTAGTTCAAAAAATAGAGGGGGAGGGGGGACACATTTTTCAGACTTTGAGAGCTGATATCTCGAAAACGATTTGCTTAAATAAAAATTAGATGTATAAACCTTCACATCATTTTCGAAGACCTTTCTATTAATACCCCACACGCTTATATACAACTAAAATTTTTCTATCCCTCAGTTACATGTATGGAGGGCCCCCTCCCCAATGGATTTTTTTACAATTTAGTATAGCGGTCCTGTAGCGGTTCATACAACACATATCTTTACCAAATTTCGTTACTGTAGCATTTATAGTTTCCGAGTAAATCGGCTGTGACAGACGGACAGACGGACAGACGGACATGACGAATCTATAAGGCCACGGTCGTACTGCACACGCCGCACGCTACCGACAACGTCCCGTCGGACGCAGCATCTGAATGATGTATGGCGGGGGGACGCCGCACGCAGCGGGCGAAAACGACCACTCCCGAGCATTCTCGAACACACCATTCACCCGCTGCGTGCGACGGAACGTTGTCGGCTGCGTGCGGCGTGTGCAGTACGACCAAGGCCTAAGGGTTCCGTTTTTGCCATTTTGGCTACGGAACCCTAAAAAACGTACAAGCAATTTTTAAATGAAATCAATGCTGCTTGGTGGCTATATATATAGAGAGCTAATTTAATACAAAGTAAGGTAAGAACGTCAGATAGTATTTCCCAAAAAATGAAAATTATATGAAAGTGCCCCATGCGTGGGGTACCTTCGTACATAGTATTTTTTACCACAGTATTAGTTATGTTCTCAACTGTCTGTATTTATTTACATATATTTTACTCATATATCGACGACCTCATTTGTAAATAACAATATTCTCACTTAACAAAAATATTGGGGTACATTCGTACAGTAAGGATTCTCATACATTCTTGGCTGTACGAAAGCACCCCAACTAAAAATGAAAAAGTTAAAACAAAAAATAAAAATAACCGGTATGCTTATCATAAAATAAACCATTTCATACGTAGTCCAAAGATTAGCTTATGAAGTGTATTTAATTACGTGTGTAACTGAGCAAAGCTTTCTGAAATGAATGCATTTAAAAATGACTCCTATAATTACTTTGAGGTGTCAAAAACACGTTTTAATTTTTTTTGAAGAAACTAGCTGCCATATTTCCATCCCTTTTGGGTAGTGAGTTATGCATATTAGTGGCCGTTATACATAAAAATATGAACATGTTCGCGTGTCGGATAGCAGAGATATGACCACGAACGCTGTAAGGCTATAGTAGCATATTTACTTTCTCTCCGGCTCGCTCGTACCAACACGCGGGTAAGAGCGGTATGGATAGAAAGTAAGTCCGCCCCGGCAGCTCATGGTAAGCACAGGAGTACCTCTTTACTGGAAAGTTCGGAATACCTACTGGATATAGGACCGAATCAAACGAGGTTTTATATATTTTTTATTATTTCGATTTCGATATGGAAAATGCTATATTAAAATAATGCAATGAAGTGTACCTAATTAAACTTTCGTAAGACATAAACAACAATAAACAGAGATCGGATGGATTTGCGACATTCTTAGTGACTTACGAGTACGTCATTTTGATGACGTTTAGTATGAGATGTCGCACAAAAATCCGATCTTTGACAATAAATTAGAGAGATAGTTACTTATTGGAGTAACGAAATTTTTATCGATTATATTTTCGACCTTTAAGAAACATATTATTATACTAATTAAGCATAAAGCAGTATGCAGTGTATTCTAAAGTAGTCTAGTTATTATAATTGCATATTTATAGGCTAGCTAATCAAAGATTTATTACAAAAAGTGGACCAATAAAAAAAAGATTCTTTGAATTTTGCGCGGTTTTTTCTTACAAATTGATTTGCCATGCTTCTTTCTTATCTTTATTGATGAACATATTGATATTTATGTAAAATTACGCAAAATTTACGAAAAATATTTACCTACTTTTAACATAAATAAAAAAAAATAGGAATTACTTAATTTGCAAATTTAATTACAAAAAAATATGGAGTCAGGTATTCATATTATCTTATTCATGGTTTACCATTAAAATTCAATTGATGCTATCAAACAACATATCAATAATTAATAGGTAATTAATTTACAGGCTATTCATTTGTTTACTTGAAATAAATTCTAGCCGATAATTATGTTTATGAACTTTCCCAAGTTAACCTCTCATTACTTTAAAAGGGCGTTCCCATCCCTGCCGCGCACTCAACGTTCATCATTACGAATATACTGACCAATTACAATAAATTACTGGCCGCGTGCAGCAATAAACGGCCATTTTGGTAAATAAATAAATAAATGAGCAATTAATGCACGTTTGTCTGCGTTCGGAACGTCGCGGAATACGAATCTGTGCATTAAAACAAATTAACATTGGCTATGGTTGGCGACGTACGGGCGGGCGTTGCGACACGCACCGCAGATTTAGGCTGTTTCGCAATAAGTCCGATCCGAACCCGGGATAATACGGATCCAGAAAACTCGGACCGAACTGGTCTCTTTATTCTCGGGATCTGCTTTACGCACTAGTCCGATCTAAATCCGTGAAAATATGGGTCTAGAAAATTCGATCACACACACAGACACACTACACTGAAACGGGATTTATGTCGCTCTTTCTTATTAGTGCGACAAAGACAGTTAGCTGCCTTTCGTTTACGACTGACGATTAAGCGTTAGCGATTAGCAACTTGTCTAAGCACCCTGGCCACGACATTGGTCTAAGACGACCGGCTTAGCGAAAAACCATACGCGCGAGAGTGAGTTTCCATATCGGTATCTCGCTCCAATTTATGGATTCGCTCGCCGCTGGTCGTCTTAGACAAATGTCGTGGCCAAGCCTTTACGCCGCGGCGACGACATCGGTCTAAGGCAACCGGCTTAGCGGAAAAGGTATGGTGCTTCCTCTCGTACCCGTATCGGCATCCCGCTCCAACTCATGGATTCGCTCGCCGCTGCTCGCCTTAGACCAATGTCGTGGCCGGACCGTAAGACGACCGGCTTAGCGAAAAACCATACGTGCGAGAGTGAGTTTCCTTATCGGTATCTCGCTCCAATTTATGGATTCGCTCGCCTCTGGTCATTAGACCAATGTCGTGGCCAAGTCTTTAGGGCGGTTTCGCAATACGTCCGATCCGAACCCGGGAAAATATAGATCCAGAAAACTCGGATCTGCTTTACGCACTAGTCCGATCTGAATCCGTGAAAATATGGGTCTAGAAAACTCCACCGCACACCACACACACACGCAATGCCTGACCTGCTACCGCGAACATCGAAGTTCATAAATTTCGGGGATTTGTCTCTGTTACTCCAACGAAGATGTCGATAAGAGAAAAATCCCCGAAATTTGCGAACTTCGGTGTTCGCGGTAGCACGTCGCGTCGGCCTCACGCACCCTTACCGCCCGTCTCTGTTCGTACGCAACTCTGCTTTAATTCGGACCCAGTGCGCAAGCGTTCATACAAATATGGTTACTTCTTATCAACATTATCACTCTTATCAACATTACCCAGAAGATTACTATGAAACTTGATGCACTGATATTCAGTCACAGTGAATTCGGTGTGCTTATCGTTTGTCGTGTTCGGTGAAATAAACCCGTAGCCGTACCATGACTTTGCAAGTATCGGTAACGTTCGTTTTTTTTCGATACGTAAAGTAGGCTATCGCGCTCGCTCCAATATGTCAGTGCGAGCGCGATAGAATGCATTACGTATCGAGTAAAACCTAGCGTATAGTTGGAAATTTCTAAGCATTACCTTTTGACACTTTAGAAATGAGCCTTATACAGGGTGTGGCCTGTAACAGGAGCAAAAAATCTAATGGAAGACTCCTCTGACTGCCTCTAGTTATTCGCAAAAGGTCCCAGTGTTTTAAAGTTATCCATTAAGGAGAAACAGTATGTTAAAGTTACGACCTATGAGTGATGTATCTAGGTATCACAACATTGTACCTTATTAATGATTAAACATATTGGTAGTTCAGTGGACATAAAACTAAATGAGCTAAAAAGTTTTTTTGAACTCATGGTTTTTTTAACTGGTTTAGCAAAAAAAAATTTTTTTTTGTGTTACACCGATTTAACTTTTTTGGTATAAGTCGACTGCAGTAAAAATACATAAAAAAAAGGAAAAAATAATTTTTTTTTTGCAAAAAAAAATTTTTTTTTAAGTTTTTACTATTAAATTATGACTATTTATTGGGTTATTAGTGTACCGTTTCATTTTTTGCTCCTATTACAGGCCACACCCTGTATATATGACGTTAAGACTATCGGAAAAACGGTTAGCCTTACTCTCGTATTAATAAGGTTTAATCTATAACTGTATAAAGTTAATTCTTAAGAAATGTCCAACTATAAGTACGGTAAAACTACCCAACTATAGTCCAAAAGCTCCCAACTGTGGTCCAAAACTATGTCAAATATCTTCGATTTCGTGTAATTATGAAATAAAACTATGAAAACGGATAAACTCGCGTATATTAACTAATTTTAACTTCATTCCGACGGCGACGTTTCGAACACTTTACAGGGTTCGTGGTCTGCGCATGACGAATAAAGTTAAAATTAGTTAACATACGCGAGTTTATCCGTTTTCATAGTTTTATTTCATGTGTAATTCTCGCGGTAGCCGAAGAAAATATTAGTGTAATTATTTTATTATTGACGCAGTTATTACACAAAGTCTCCTCATTATTGATTAAAAAACTTAGATAAAACTAAAGTAAAAGATTTCCATTGATGCTTCCATTGAACTTGTGCACCATAGTTGTAGTACTGGACTAATAGTTGTATGGTTTTACGGTACGAGCGGGATGGATATAAAGTAAACGCCACAGAATTAGATTTGGATAGAAGAAACAAGTTCATTTCATTCATTTGTATGGCGGCCGAGCGTGTCATTTTATACTGAAGTTGTTACTTGCCTATGATTTTAAATGTCTCAGGCCCTTGAGTATTCATATTTTTTGTGTTGTTGCAATTAATATTACTTAAGGAGGCATTATTAATGTTTTTGTTCACTTCAACTTACAAAATTTGACGCCCGAAAGCTGCAAGCTGCGATTAAAGACGGACAACTCAGTGGATTTCACTGAGTTCATTTTACACGCTAAGTAGATACGCTTGCTTGATCTATGCTATACGAGTACAGTCGAGTGCATTAATATATAGACACATTTGTAAGGGATCAGTATGGAGAAGTGTATATAGGTATATTAATGCCCTTAACTGTACCTATATGATATCTGTTGAAAGGACTATGGGCAGATTTGTATGGAGAGTGGACCAACAACCAACAGAGCTGAAAGTGGTGTCTTTAAATACCTAGGTATTTACATTTATTTCATTTCATTCTACAGACACTATAGGTATTCAATTCCATTGCAAAACGGAGATATTTGTATTTTAGTCAGAGTAAATACTATGACGAATGATGTTTGGTCGACGGTGATTTACTTAGAGAGTGCCCGCGGTACACCTTACTCATATAAAATTATCCAATGGAATTCAACTTTGCACCTGTAGAATGAAATAAAGTACCTAAGCAGACCTTTTTAATGACACTACTTCCAGCAGTGTTATTCACCAAGGAAACCACCTTGCCGTCAGCGCTGCGTCAGTGCTGCGGCAGCGTCGAGCCTAAAAATGGTATTCACTAATGTACTTTAAACGACACTAGCGCTCGGCGACAAATGCGGCGTGAGCTGGAACTACACTGCGTCGAGAGTTTGACGTTTAATGTATGAACTTCGTATTCTCTAACGAAAAACAGCGACGAACTCGCCCACAACTTCGCTGACAGCCTCGATTCCTAATGTCAAATAAAACAGCTAGGATTTTAGACAAGGCTGTCTCGATGTCGAGCTCGTTGATTGACGAACGCAGCGTCGAATGTGTGAATAAGAGAATAGCATAGCAGCTCTGTTGGGTTTTGGTCCATTTTGACGAATAGTCCTTTCCAGCTATAAGTACCTACGAGCGGGATGGATAGAAAAAAAACGCCCGTTAATAACGCTGCGGCAGCTCAAGTTAGGGCTGCCCGTGTGTGTTCCACCAATATGGAGTGTGCGATGTTTTTTATTTAGCGACCAACGCCAATTAGTGGACGGAAGCGATGCGATGGAAAAACTTGCCGGATTGGCCTGTGCTCATTCATTACAACTACATAAAGCCATAGCACTTAGAGGCCTTATAAACGGTAATGGTCAAAACTGTATGACTGAATGACTTGTTGACAATGTTGCTGTTTAGGAAGTTTATCTCCAATTAGGGTTTTTGATATTTTGTCTGCTACCAGACGGCGCCCTGTAGGCATGAGGTCCATACAGCTGTCAGATTTATAGGTACTGAATATAAAATATCGAAATTCTATTATATTTGGCAGTTTATTGATTTTGTAATGGATTAAGACTAGAAAACGGTCGCCGAACTGAAGATTCGGCTCTAAAATATGGACGCAAAGTCACTGGTACTAAAGAAAATTACTAGAACTTTGTTCATCATCAGCCTATGATAGTCCACTGCTGGACGTAGGCCTCTCCTTTTAATTATGCGTGTTGACGCATTAGGAGGTAAATGCCCATAATCGCCACTCTGGGCAAGCAGATTGGCGATCGCAGTAATGTGTCCACTATGATGACGCTGCTGCCCATCATCAACCTTTTATCATATAATGGTCAGTGACACTGCAATCCCTTAGTCGACTCTTATGACACCCGCAGGAGGAGTTGGGGTGGTGACAAATGTATTCTTACTGCCGTCATCACACGGCCAACTACGAACTTAGTTCCTTTCATGATTTCTTCGTTTATGATCTTTCATTTACTTGGAACTGTTCGTTTTATTTATTTTAGATAACAATATTCCTAGAATAATGGGCTTAAGAATAAATAAACCAACAAGTAAATAGAGATTTTAATTCGCGTATTTGTTTTGACAATGCGTTAGACCTTACACTCAGTGCTGCCATATCACCGCCACATAGTGGCGGAAAATGTATCAAAAACCCTCATTGTAAATTCGTCGTCTTCAGCCTGTTTCAGTCCACTGCTGGACTTAAGCCTCTCCTATTTCCTAAGCGCATGGACGCATTAGGAGGGTGTTTACTTTTCTAGTCTTTAATTAAAAAAAAATTAATTATTCGCTGACCAACCAGCTTGCCAGTAAAAAGGGGGCATTTTTTTATTTTCCTCTGTTTGTTGAATTTGCGTCGTTTGGCTACTGAAAAGCTGGTTGTTCAGAGTATATTTTCGATTTTTATTGATATGAGACGAACTAGATCAACCTAGTGCTTGACTGTTTATAGTCGAGAGGTATCGAATCAAAATGAATTTTTCAAAGTTCAAATATTCTTGAATGCTTCCGTCAGGGACCGGCACCGTTATTTTCCCCATACAAAAAGAACGGTTGTTTTTTCGTTCTTCGGTATATAAATTGTAAGTTAATGGAGTAATTTAAAAAAATTATGTTGTAAATTACATAAGATATTGAGGAGTACATAATGAGTATAAAACATTTTAAAATATTGGGCTATTTCGAGGTTTTTGTAAAATACCGGTTCCGGTCCCTGGCTTCCGCTGTGCTTGCTTATGAGGAAAACACACCAGTAAATGTCCTCGGGATTCGAACCCATAACCTCCAGCTTGGTGGGAGTATTCTCGACTAGGCTTCGACCGTCAAAGTTTTCGAAAAGTGAAGGCACGTCAGGGTGCTTAGACAAGTTGCCAATAACTAAGGCTTAATCGTCAATCGTAAGCGAAAACAGCTAACTGTCTTTGTCGCACTAATATGAGAGTGACAGAGAGGGAAAACTACGATACGCTACGAAACGTTAGCGATTGGCAACTTGGCTAAGCATCCAGATGTATGTCCATGCTTTGCTGCCAGTCGCCTTCATTTTTCGCTCACTCTACCGAGTGCTTCTTTCGAAGTAGGTACCTACCTGGTGGTACCTGGAGCCCTATCGCGAACCACGAACGAAGTGTTGACTCTCTCTCGCACTTGTGAATTCGTCCGTAAGTGTGACAGAGAGGCAACCAACCGTTCGTTCGTCGTAGGGTCCCACCCATGGGCCATTTTTTTCAAAGTTGTCCCCCCCTTTTGTGGATTTAAAACTTTTAATATGATTTCCTCTCCGAATCCCAGGCTCTTTCGATCCTGATAGAAAAAAAAAATTCCGTTGCCATTTTTTCATACATTTTGTATGACGGTAACGGAATCGAAAGTTCGAAAAGTGTATGTAAATTTTCGGACAATTTGTTTTCCTATTCTGATCGAAAGATTCTGAGTTGAAACTGGAAATCATATAAAAAATATCTTTAATTAAGGAGAATTAAGAAAAAATGGTCCATCTACATCATTTTCTACTTGCTATAATAGACGGCTTTTTATAGATAGTATAGTACTTATTATTAAACTGCCCGTGTCGAAGTTTGAGGAATGTGAAAAATTACATAATGATGAATGAATACATTTTTCTCACAATATTAACTGTTCATTAAGCATAATTTTAGCAATAAAACTTCAATTTTGTACTAATAATTAAGTATATTTTTATCATAAATTTATTTTAACAGATGTTATACACTGCAGAAAGGCTTTCATATTGTTATTTAGATAGAAATCAGCTAACAGAGCTTGTAAAGCAAAATAAATTTCATGAAGAATAAAGAAAAAATCTCAAGAAGATTCTTTAGGTCACACTTAATAAAAAAACACGTATTGTATATATTGTGATCTTTCTAAAATCATGATAGAGCTTATTACAACACACCATGAAACAGTCACTGTTGGATGCTGATTCCTATACATTTTTGGTAACAAAAATTGGACATTTTGGGAATAGGCATGATGACTGGCAAGTCAAATCAGCATGTTTTTTTGAATTGTCAAAACGATCACCACTATGGAATTCTGCATGAAATACTCAAAAGTGACGTCACGTTTGAGTAGTGCCAAATGACCTATTCTTTTAAGTTCTTTTCAATTTATTAAATAGAAGTTGTGTACAAAAATTACTGCAATCTACATCTTGGTTGGCTGCGACCATAACATGGACGTCTAACGCCAGCTCAAAAATGCCCCCAAAATCAATTGTTCAATTGTGCCAAGATGGGCAGGACATAGTGCTTTTTTTAACACCGCGCATATTTCGGCGCAACATCTTTGACAAATGGTTATAGAATATAGCCAATCAAAAGTTTGATGGACCAATCACAACTATTTTTAAATGGCGGTTTAAGATTTTATAGGTTGACATTGAAATTCATTGCCGTGATGCATTAAAGAAAGGTTGACATTTGTCATTAGAATTCAGGACCGTTTTTGAAAGGCAATTTACTATGGCGTGCGGCTTCCATGTTTTATTTGTTCGTAGTTGGTTGGTAATTTCTTTGTGTATTATGTCGTTCATAATGTTAAATAATTTATTTTAACTACAGTCATCATCCCTATTGTAGTGGATCTTGCTCAGCAGCATTGGCTCTACCAGTCTACCAATTTTTATCAATATCGACGTGATGCAAATGTACAAACTTTTTGAGAAATGCTCAAGATGCTTAGCCAAGTTGCCAATCGCTAACGCTTAATCGTCAATCGTAAACGAGAGGCAGCTAACTGTCTTTGTCACACTAACATGAAAGAGTGACAGAGAGGGAAAACTACGATACGCTATCAAGCGTTAGCGATTGGCAACTTGGCTAAGCGTTCAGGTATCCACGGAAAACACTGTACTGTGTATAATATTCGTCAGTAGAGCAGGGCTGTCAGATTGTATAATTGGATGCAATTTTTGTATAATTTGGCTGCTCTATGTATACTAATTTGCTTGTATAATCGGATACATAAAGAGAAAATTATAAATTTCGTACTACTATCTCTGTCACTCCAAGGACAAAGCTTTTTTTGTATAATTTTATTGGATTTTGTATAATTTCAGTGTCTTGTTTTTGGTAGAGTCCAAAAAAGTAAACAAATATGGCTGACTTTAAATAGGATTTGACGTCTTTGACACATATCGTGAATCACGTTCGCAGTTATATTTTTACGTTGATAATAATAATTATCAATAATTTTAACTAAAAATGTATGTGAACTCAAGGTTTAAGGTTTTAAGTTGGTAATAAAACCAAGATTGTGTTCTAAAACTGCGTGATTATGGAATAATGCGTTTTTAGGTTTGTTTACATTCTTTTGTATTCTACTGACAAATGGTATACACAGTACAGTGCTTTCCTTTTTCAGTACATGTTATTTTTACGTAGACTTGGAACAGTTCTAAAGTTTACTAAAAATAAAAAACAAGGGATGTTATCAGAAATAAAAGCCGTGAAAGAAGCTTACGTCAGTTAATATAATAGGAACACATTATAAGGACAAAATAAATGTACAATTCTTAAACAATGACTATGGCTCAATTTCTCACAATTTCCGACACTAAATAGGATTGTGTTAAAAAATCTAACATCTTAACTAGGTGATCTTACTCTACAATAAGTTAATTATATCAATATTTACATTACATTTGACGTAAATGCATTCACAGAAGATGACGCATAACCAAATTCGACTAGTTTAAAATGAGAATTTTTTGAACAGGCATTTTTAGAATGTTATCAGCTTAAGCCTTAAAATGGCAGTGTACCACATAAGGCACAGTTTTCGGCCCATTTATTGTTTTTTTAAAGACGGTTTTTTTTCTCTAGTTACTCAACAGTGAAGAGGCTATATCTACGTACGATTTTTTTTAATTGCCATTTTAAGGGAAAATTACTGTTATATAAAAATAATCAGTATGTAGATTATAGAATGAAATCAGATATTAAATCATAATTTACGACTATTCACACAAATAGTTCAGCGAAATAGTATACTTATTTTTTACACATACGTAGATACTGTATGGTAATGTATAAAAAATATAACATATAAGTAACACATTTTACGGACTGCTAGTAGCTACGAGTATCAATACTCGAAAATATTTGTAGTATTGAAATTGTACATTACTATACAAGTGCGAAAAATTAAGTTCGAAACGTGTGGCGATAAATTAAATCATGTCGAAAGAAGTGTTTTAAATCGACACAAGATATTAATTTCCTTTTTCCACGTGTATCGTACGACTTTTTTCAGAAGGTACAGATGGCACTCCGAAGTTTCGATCTGACAAAAAAATTACCACTTTTCGCACTGACGCGTAAATAACGCGTAAAAAAGCACCATTTGCGCTGAAAAAGTTATTTAATGTTAAATTTAACTAAGTCGAATTTAGTTACGATTAAATCTGTATACAATTTGTCGTTGTAAGAATCAAAGGTAGGTACCAAAAGTATCTCCATAATGTTGTATTTTAAATAAAAATAAATGTTTTAAGAACAATTGAAAATAAACAGAAATTATTCAAGTATTATTTTGTGATCTCTGTTTTTTGTATTTCTTTTGTTTTGTGTACTTTTATTTTTTATTACGTGAGGGGTGTGCAGTAAGGGGTTTTGTATTGTATTGTATTATTCATTGAATTGTTATACTTTCCACATTACTAATCTCTGTTTATAGTTTTCTTATTACAAACATTACACTCGTATTAAAATTAAATGGCTATCAGTCAAACATATTTATATACTTTTAGAAATAAAAGCGAAACAAGCGGTAAATATTTTATAGACACGTCAGAAATTCCTGCTTGCTACAAAATTAATGTATTTTTTTGTAGTTATGTTATCATCATCATCATCACCCTATGATAGTCCACCGCCGGATGTAGGCCTCTCCTGTTAACAATGCGTATAGACGCATTAGGAGGTAAATGCCCGTAATCGCCACGCTGGGCAAGCGGATTGGCGATCGCAGTAATGTGTCCACTATGATGACACTGCTGCCCATCATCAATATTTTATCAAATTTAATAATGATCAGTGACACTTTAATCCCTTAGTCGACTCTTAGGACACCCGCAGTAGGAGTTGAGGTGGTGACAAATGTATTTTTACTGCCGTCACCACACGGTTATGTTATGTTGCATGTTAATTGAGCTGGTAGATATTATTCGTTAGTGTTTCTTCGAGAGTTTCGGGCGCTTCATTGATCTGGCTACGCTTTTGTGGAGGTGGCAGTGACTATTTTGGTGCTATTCTTGTTTGTAGTGCCTTCGTATCTCTACCATGGCAGCCAAAAATATGTCAAACTTTCTAGCTATTTCTACAGAGGTGTGGCCGGATTGGTGGGGCGTCTGGGGCGCTCGAAAATAATTATACCCGTTAGTTGTTCTCATTTTCTATAGTTTTTATTTTCGGTATTTTAACCCCATATTTATGTATTGTTTAAATAAAGAGGCCTAACGGAGCCGACGTGTTTTTTCAGACAAAGGTTTCATATGAAAATTGTATTAAAAAAAGGTAAAGTTACAATCAGATATATCGGAACTGCCAAGATGCTAAAAAACATCAGAACATGCACTCTAATGCCATAGCAATAGAGGACTGCTCAGATATTTGTGACCACCCTGCCCGCTTCGATATGCCTGATGGCGAATTTACAGTAGCCATCATAATATATCCTCGTCATACTTTCATTCTTGGGTGTAGATACCTATTAACTTAGTCGTTGAAAACTATGAACAGAGCTTAGTATGAATAGGTAATTGCGTGAAAAATAATCATAATATTAAAATTATTTCATATTTTCTTCGGTTACCGCGAGGATAACTCATGAAATAAAACTATGGAAAACGAATAAACTCGAGTATACTAATTGAATTTAACTACCGACGTTTCGAACACTTTACAGGGTTCGTGGTCTGCGGGCGATTGACGATGGAGGAATTTCCTCGTTAGATTCTCTCCACTCCTTAGTTTTATTTCATTAAAATTATAATTCGCAATTACTCGTATGTAATAACACTAATAACCTTTGAGTAAATTTCTAGTTAACAGTCGGTTGAGTAAAATTGTTTAAATGCATTTTATAGGCATCTGATGAAAAAGTAACGATTTCTTTCAAGGTTTTAATAGCTAAGAAACATTCCCATTAAGGTCTATTGCCGTAAAGTTCATACGTCTATATATACACATTTATAATCTACATTTAAAATAAATTAACTACAGAATTTAACTTAAAAATTGCACTTACTGATTTAAAGTTCGTTCAGTATACTTATTAACGCCACTCGCTGTAAAGTTTCGAATCACAGACAACGAAAATTTGAACACTGTTTTTTTAAGATGGCGGCTGTTCTTTTGACGTTTCACGCGTTCCCGCGTGTTCTAAACGTCAATGTGGCTGTAGGGAGTTTAATATGTTCATGTTGATGGCATGTTGATGTGTGGGGGGTCCTCCTAGAAAGCTGAGTTGGGGGCGCGTGGCTGCGGCCATGGCGGCGAAGAGGGGGGGTGCCCCACCACCCCCAAACAGCGCGAATGACGGAGGCAGCAGCGGTCGCGCGGAAAGACGCAGTTTTTCGATTTCAGCCTCTTGCAGCCTTTTCGCTTTCGCGCGTCGATTTTGGAACCAGATTTTGACCTGGAAACAAACATTTTCTAAGTTATCCATTGTTACGAGTACATCAGGATAAATATTAAGCAAAAATATTTAGGTAGGCAAGTAAATGTACAGCAAGTACTTAGGTACGTACCTATCATCTATTGTCACATATACCGGGATAAGGTAAGCCTTTTGCCATTTATTACTTAAATATGTAAGAATATCCAAAATGAAGAGCTTGTTACTGTATGTGCCAGAAATTAAAAGCTACTGTTGAAATTAAAACAGCGAGATATATTCTTTAGTAAAGAGATTGATCTTGGTAATCGCACCTACAACGCATCGGTGATGCTCAGGATTCAACACAACTGATCATCTCAGAACTTTTTTGGTTGTTGTTGGTTGGTTGTTTGATGAGATCAGGTTTACGACTATACGCACCTGAGTCTCTGTGAGTCCGAGCGATGACGAAAATTCAGCTCACTCGGCAATGCTCAAGTGCTTGAGTCGGATCTTTTTCTCAAGTTCGAGCGGCTAAATCAGCAATGCTCAAATACTGCTTGTTTCAAAATTTCTTCTCGAGTGCGAGTAGTTGTTGCGTGGTGAAGGGTGTCCGTGGCTTGCGGTTGGGTTTGTCCTGAGAAGCTTAACGTACCTGAGTCTCAGTAAGTCTGAGCGACGACGAGCACTCAGCTCACTCAGTAATGCTCAAGTACTGCATATCTCGAAATTTCTTTTCAAGTGCGAGTAGTTGTTGTGTGGTGAAGGGTGTCCGTGGCTTGCGGTTTAGTTTGTCCTTGAGAAACCTAACGTACCTGAGTCTCAGTGAGTCTGAGCGACGACGAGAACTCAGCTCGCTCAGCAATGCTCAAGTACTGCTTGTCTCGAAATTTCTTCTCGAGAGCGAGTAGTTGTTGCGTTGTGAAGGGTGTCCGTGGCTTGCGGTTGGGTTTGTGTTTACGAAGTTAAACGTACCTGAGTCTCCGTGAGTCTGAGTGACGACGAGAACTCAGCGCGCTCAGCAATGCTCAAGTACTGCTTGTCTCGAAATTTCTTCTCGAGAGCGAGTAGTTGTTGCGTTGTGAAGGGTGTCCGTGGTTTGCGGTTGGGTTTGTGCTTACGGAGCTGGCAGCGGACGACTGGAGGCCCACTGGGTGGACCTGCTGTGGACAAGCAATATTATTTTAGTTATTTATATTACCGAAATAACAAGAACATTATCTCTGCTACAGCATAGACAGGCTGGCTGTACTTCTGTAATAAATGATTTCCCGCTGCCTGTGAGGTTTTGGGAAGATTCAGAAGGTTCGGTAGAATTTTGAAATCTCCTAAAATAGTACTAGGCTGCTACTGCTACTTCTGAAACTTTAAGTTATTAAAAAACATCTTCTAGAGGGTCTATCTTGCGTCTCAAAACCCCACTGGCAACGCGGTGCCCTTTTTTTAGGGCCACATCATGCACATTTCGTAATGCAGTCAGTTAAGGATCGAACAATTTTGGAACACCATAATATAACGAATCTTATTCCCAATTAAAAAACCCAACTCAATTTAAATATAAGACTGAAATTAAGCAAGTTATTATGTGGCAAATCCACTATCAGTCAAAGAGCGTGGAAATTCCAATTTTGTATAAGAGGTCCATCCGCGTCTAAATTTGAAAAAATCCGACTTTTCAACGAGTTAGTTTGCCAGACCGTAGTCGATAATGATTGAGAACGATTACTTGTATCAGTATTCTTGTTTCTAGCGTTCTCTATCTTTCTTGTCTTCTATCCAATTGCTTTTTTTATCCTTGCAATTTCTTTGCGCTTTGTTTTCCGGAACTCGGCACGTTCTAAAACGTATGACAGGACATTTCCTAACCGAAAACAAATACTTTAATGGGTACCTAACTGGTTTACGAACGAGCCACCCAACGCTTTCCATTTCAGCGCATGCGTGAAATGAATTATGCAACACTAAATTTTATGGACACTAACGGTTAGTGTGGACACACTTGACATGTTCAGGTGTGTAAATGGAATACTTTTTTACACAATAATGGCTACATTGTAGGTAAATGAGCCTTGGAACTGTAAACAAATTGAATTGTAGAAAAAATGTCATGGATTATTATTAAACTTAGGTGGTAGGTACCTAAGTTTAATAATCATCATCAGCCTTTGTTAGTCCACTGCTGGACGTAGGCCACTCCTATTAACTATGCGTAATGACGCATTAGGAGGTAAATGCTTATAATCGCCACGCTGGGCAAGCGGATTGACGATCGCAGTAATGTGTCCACTATGATGACGCTGCTGCCCATCATCAATCTTATAGAATGGTCAGTGACACTCCAATCCCTTAGTCGACTCTTACGACACCCGCAGGAGGAGTTGGGGTGGTGACAAATGTATTCTTACTGCCATCACCATACGGCAAAGTTTAATAATAATAATAATCCAGTAGTTTAATAATAATCCATCACATTCAAAAGGTAGTGTCTTCAGATGCAGCGTTGTTCATGATAAGCAACGATTAATGTGCTTAGAAACCTGGGTTAGTTAAATATTATGAGATTTCACATCTACTTATTGTTTTATGGTACAGTCAAGTGCAAAAATAAATATCGAAAGAATCCGCTCATAAATAAATATGTTACGTTTTTATTACATAGAATTAATTAGAGAGCACTGGGACATATTTTTTAACATTTTTGTGTACACCTTATTTTGTCTTTGACTGTACACCCTACCTACCTAACAAGCACATGAGTTGCCCAATCGTACAGTATATTTTTTCGTTTAGTAGATTTTTTCTCTCTCTTGATAATGTCAGACGATTTGAAAATGCTTATTAATAAGCTTACTTGAATAAAGAAAAGAAAAAAAGAAAAGAAAGAAAGAAAAAACATTTATTCGTGACACATCGGTAAACACAAAATAAAAATGAATATAAAAAATATGCTATTGTGCTACAAAATGGACTCCAATTCAGCTTATTGCTTATATTAAGAATAGTTTGACTTTGCACTGCTCATGTCCATCAAGACGCCTTCAAAGGCATTTTGTATGTATGTATGTAAATTCTTTATTGTACACAAAATATAGGTAAAAGAAATAATACACAGAACAATTACAAATAGGTACAAAGGCGAACTTATCCCTGTAAAGGATATTTTCCAGTTAACCTTTGAGCAAAAGAGTGAACTATAATATGAAACAAGAGATAGACAAACAATCAATTTTGTGTAAGGATTTTCTAATGTCTACAGGTATTGCTAGAGGAGCTTATATCATTCTTCGATATTGCTTAGAAAATAAGAGAATATAGCACAGCCCTACTAACTATTACGAATTGTATGCTGAACAAATTTTCCTTAGTAGTGTTGCTATGGTTCCGTTAGATACGTCTAAAATTACCGCAACGGTAAGACCATCAAGTCCGGAAAATTAGGAAATATTTTATTACCATTCAGCCCTGTAGATAGTAAACGACAAGAGATGAAAACCAGGCAGACAAACATGTAAAATAGAAATGTGAAATTTATAATTTGTGCCAAAATACTTTTTGACAAAGTGATAACCAATGCTAGTGCGATTTGTGAAATAAAGAAAAACCGGCCAAGAGCATGTCGGGCCATGCTCAGTATAGGGTTCCGTAGTTATTCGTAAATAGCTTGGATGATTATGTTCGAAATAGTTTTATTTTAAACTATTCTATAAGCCCACTATTCATTATTTTTTTCATATTTTTTGGACCCACGGATCAAAAGTTAGTGGGGGGACACATTTTTTTATTCAGGAGCGGATATCTCCAAAAATATTGACTTTACAAAAAAAAAATTAAGTAAGACCCTTATTCTTTTTCAGACACCATTCAATGATACTCCACGCTATAGGATTACAGCAAATTAAAAAAAACATCCGTCAGGTGACATTAACCTTGAAGCTATTTAAGTGTGCTCATACAAATAATTAAATAACAACACGTAACACACTGTCTATTTATATATTTAAAAGGTCTCCTTACCATTCCATTGAAACATACTATTAGCCGGAAAGCTAATTTGAATACGCTGACGAAATAAGGCTATTGTGACGTTCTATTGCTTTTTAATTACGCATTATCGCCTGAATTCATTAGTTATTTATTTTATTTTACAATCCGAAAGTGCACTTTGTAAAGCCTGTATTAATTAGACGGTAGGTGACAATGGTTACAATTTTGTACGATTCATCAGCATCACAAATAAATCTTTAAAAAAAAGTAAACAAATCAGGCTATATAGCATTTGTTGTCTTTGACACGTCATATAAATATCAATAATTTTAACTAAAAATATACGTGAACTCAAGGCTTTAGGTTTAAAGTTGATGATAAGACCTAGATTGTGTTCTAAAATATGAAATACTTAATGCAAGTTTTTAGGTTTGTTTACACTTTTTTGATTTTTACTGACAAACAGTATACAGGGTGTTTGGTTAGCGGTGTCGGAGCTTTTAAGGGCTTAAACTACAATCAATTTCATCGATAAATTACCAAACAATTTTTTTTGTGCCAACGATAATTAAATGGCGGCCATTTTAAAATTTCAAACAGACGAATACGGGCGCACGTGATATTTCTGGAATTATACGTTTGTTATCGGTCCTATCCTTGCAAAAAAATCTCGTTAGAGAGCTCATTAGATAAGCAAACTAATTAAGCTAATCATTTGACTCAACTATTTGAACAACAAGGCTAAAAAAAATTCTTTTAATTAAAAATTGTAAAAAATTCACCTTAATTTTTCAATTAATTTAATTTTGCATGAAAACTAGGTCGTTAAGATAGGTTTTTGGTGTTGTTGTTTATTAGTACAGTATGTTAGCTAAAAAATAACACCATAATTACAGTTATACCTTAAGTACTTTAGGAAATACAAGTGCTCAAACATACACCAAAACAGCTGCATTTAGCGTTCCCGGTGCAAAATCCATAAACAAACGAATGTAGTGTACTGACTAGTGAAGTGGCCGCCTTCCAACCATCTAGTGCATGTTTGAGCACTTGTAATTCCTAAAGTACTTAAGGTATAACTGTAATTATGGTGTTATTTTTTAGCTAACATACTGTACTAATAAATAACAACACCAAAAACCTATCTTAACGTTACGTAATTTAATTATCGTTGGCACAAAAAAAAAATTGTATCGTAATTTATCGATAAAATTGATTGTAGTTTAAGCCCTTAAAACGGCTAACCAAACACCCTGTATATAAGCAGGTAGGTACAGTCAAGTGCAAAAAGAAGTATCGGAAGAATCCGCTCATAAATATGTTCCGACGTTCTTATTACACACAATTAGAGTGCACTGGGACATATTTTTGAACATTTTTGTGTAGACCTCATTTTGTCGTTGACGGTACCTACCTATAACCTAATCAAGACATTGAATTTTGATCATATAGATTTTTTAAGATAAGAATAATCCTTACTAATCCGCCCCTGCAAATTTCATACAGGCAAAAATACAACGCATAATTTATTCAGCAACAAAGATTACAAACAATCCAATTAAACTCCGACATTGACAACTAAATCCTATTAACCGTCCCGAACCCGCTTAATTGGTCGCCATTACAGAAATGCTCTATGGTCTGTCATCACAAAATGGCCGCCGCGCGGGAAAATAAATCCGCGATGGATATTATATCTTCATTAAGCTTCGTGGCGCGCATTGATACGTCTGCAGGTGGCATTGAAATTGTTGTATTTTATCACGGCACGAGAAAGGAGAATCCTTATTGGATTGTCTAGCTTGGTGCGTATCTGATTTTGAAAAATTTGCTTTTGTGTTTTGCGTATGAGGTTTATTAAATTGTCTTCACTACGCAATTTATGAATTCGGTCTGCGGCCCATTTCTCGAAAACTTATGAGAAATGGGTCCCTGGTCGTCAGATTCAAATGATCATGCTAATGCTACTTAACTTATTAGATACAAACACTACCCGTGTTTAGGCAAGATATTTTACTAATTTGGTTGGCGAAATACCTACCTAGACATTGCATAGTATCGTTTTCAGAAAAGTGAAATTCACTAGGGAATTGCACGTTTCAAAAAAAAAATGTTGTCCTATAACTAATTTTTTTGTGAGCAAGTGTTATAAAAAACATTGTCACATGATGTCATATTGATCACGGTGGGTAAGAGGCATACTAAATCTAGTCGTTAAAAGCCTTCTAACATTCTCGTTAGTAATACCGTACGTACCTCCCTAGATGCACAATGTACTATTGTTGCTGCTAGGCTGACGACAATGTAAGTTTAAGGAAACATGTATAAGTAAGTTTAATTCTAGTACGAGATACCTAAAGAAGTCAAAGACGTCAAATCCGATGGGAAGTCAGCCATATTTGTTTATTTTTTTTACTAACAAACGGTATACATACATTTGGTGTGTGGCTTTTTCGTGTACAAGTTAGGTGGAAGTACCTACTAGTGCGCAACATGTCAAAGGAGAATTTTTATTTGAATAACTTTATTTTGCTAAAATAATTATAAATCTACATAAAGTATTGTCATGTGTTTTGGGAGAAAAGTTTGTTAGTTTTGTTAAATAGTATTTATTTTATAGGGTAACAATATCAAAATTTCTCAAAATTGCAAATTTTCTTAGTCAACTCCATTGTATGAGTAAGCGTCAGGTGTTTTTGCTGGCCGAATAGCCGGCACTTCAGTACAAATTTCAATGTGACATATTGGGACATTGGAAATATTAACACTCAGTCCTAATAAACGTCAGCCTGTCTTAAAATTGTGCAAATACTTTAGATATAAGCTAATTATTTCAAAGTTGGGATATGAAGCATTAAATGCCATAATAGTTGATTTTATCTTATCGATGGCAACTCAAGCTATAATGACGAGTATTGGTACAGCGTCGGGTACTAGTACTTCCACCTTACGTAGACAGTTTTAATACCCATTCGTGTTAACAAATCGCCGCTTCTGCAATAAAAACAATGGCAGTAAAGATCCATCGCAGAGATCCACCTCAGTCCGATCCGAAAAGGCATACTAACTACATAATATCGCCAAACGTGAATTCAGATTCGAGATATTATTGTGCCGTCGCCAATAAGCGTAGTGGCAAATATCAAGTATCAACATTATGGTGTTCTGTTGCAACGTATAAGGAAGGTACGGGAGTTTCTGTAAAAATATGCGGGTTTAAAGTTAAACTGATAGTGATTTGGTTAGTCTCGGTGTTTGTAATAGGTATTTGTTTTAATGA